>UZAN01039482.1:106400-141829 GCA_900618425.1 Echinostoma caproni
ACTCAAGGTCGCACACATTCAAATGGTGATAGAAATGAACTAAGAACGTAGATGTTGGAGATAAAGTCAGGAATAAGTACATTGTACCCATAACCATCTATATATAAGTATGCTATTGCAAGCTGAAATGGGTTTTCAAAATGAGGGTGATGTTGCACGAGTTTGGTCAACGCCTGTATTGGTGTGCATACAAGGAGGCAAATCCATCAGCGTTTTGTAGGATCGTCAACCAGTACACTAGAAGCAGGCAGTTGACAAATGTGTTAAGCTTGTCATTAACAAATATGTCTGTTCAAATTGTTATTGGTCAAACAACACTGAACAATTATCCTTGTCTTAGAAGCTCATTCGGTGGACTATGGTGAATTCTGAGGAAAACCTGTCGAGGCAATCAGCTTACATGCTAACTGGTGGATGTCATATGCCTCTGTAAGTTGGATGGGTAAATTTGAATGTGAATGTGCTATCGGTGTGGCCTCGCAGCTCAGCTGAGAGAGCATGCGCGTGCAAAGCATAGGAGGCCTATTGCGTGGTTTCGAATTCCGCCGCGGCTACTGAACTTTTCACAATCGAGATACAAATGTCTGACTTTTTTATGATTGTTGAACATTTGGTTATGGATTGCACATGACTCCAAGAAAAAAGAAAAATAATTGACAAAAGTAAGTTTTGGGACTGAACGAAAAAGGAAAGGTGATGCGATAGTGACCCCATGAGTGAATAGGGAAAGACTAGAAGTTAATAAAAGATCACTTTTGTGAGAGCGCTGTTTTGTGGGATTGGAGACGCCGGTGGTTATGTTGACAAATAGATTGGTCTTTGTAGGACGACAATGGCTTTAACATTGCGTGCCATGGTTTTCGCTGATTGTGCTGACTAGTTGCAGCTGCGAACCCAGTTTCTCACTAATATGGCTATTTGCGTCTGACTATAAATGGTCAGTAGATAAAGTTTGGCACAGTCGAAATTATAGGGAAAGTGATAATTTTTCAAAAGCAGTGGTTTGGTGGTGGAATATAGAGGTTCAGTTAAATGAAAATGACTTTGTAAGGAGAAACAAAGAGAACAGATAGATGGGGAGGGGTAGTGCTGAATTGGTAAAAGCCCATATATAATATACATTGACGAAATAAAAGATGCGTAAGATTTCCTAAAGGTTCTTTCTCAACCAGTTGTGACGTTTGATCCATCTGATACTTAAATAAAATGATGAAATTGTTAGTCTGGTGATTGTTGCTGCTTTGGGAGAAAAATACTGCAGCATTCCAGGCATATGCGTGGAAAGAATTTTCCATGCTAGTGGATTTTTATGGATCGAATTGAGTGTATTTGTGAGAACAAAACAATTCGCCGCCCACAGGGAGTTTGTTTAATATGATACTTTATGATACACGTTTGTGACATCTTTTCGAGTTTCCCACCAAAAATAGAAAGGAAAGTACTGTTTACTAACCGCTGTCTTGCAATCAAGAATTGCTCCTCATTTCGACAAAGCATTAGCTGAAAATCCATATTTAGCGAGTTTCAAGCTCAGACGTGCAATGCTCTAATCTTCGAGAATGTACAAACCCACCCATTTACAAACTTATCATTATTTTTCTACAATATGATTAATGAATGTGTAATGCTTTTCATCAGCACAAAAGTAAATATGCACACCAGCGTTATCAAAATATGACAAATTGATTAATGCATTTTGCTCAGATGTGCATAGTTGGTAACTGAAATTCGATGGCAAATAAAATTTTCACTCCCACCGTTAGACTTTTCTAAAAGGAAAAACATGCTTTGGCCAACACTTTATAAATGCATTGAACAGCATACTTGCGCAAGCTTCGCTAATCACTGCCTCCATATACGGGCAAAGTAATGTGAAACGAAATTTAGCTGCGACACAGTTCAACATAGAAAAGCTGAGAGTGCTTTTAACCGTGTCCCTGGAATCTTTTAGGTCCATTTGTACACGAATGTAATGCTCTCAACTTGAACTGAAATATCCCATAAAAAGACCAACTTTTTATGGATTCAACTTTAGCAAAAATCCATCACGGAGAAAACTAATTTGAAATAATGCAAAAGTAATTCTTAAAATTCAAGTGTGTTGGTGTAAAAAAAAATAAAATGGAGGAGCAATAGTTAACTGCTATATGCAATGGAAGGTGAGGAAAACTATGTTGATCAGAGATTGTCTGCCGAAGCACCAGAAGATTAGCTGCTTAAAAACTGGCCAAAACGGGAAGCCTTACATCACTGATATACGTAGTGTGAAGCTCCCGGAAGGAAGGTGCATCGAGATTACTTATTCTTTCATATGAGTACTCATTTATAAGGGTCCTTCCCTTATTAACTTAGTGTCAGGTCGTTTAAAAAGATAGATTTTGAGATCCAGGGAGTGATGCAGGGAACAAAAAAAGATTTAGAATATTTGGATATGAATCTGATCTTTGTGTATGACGGAGTCATGTTCGCTAAAAAAAAAGACAAAAAGCAAATAAAATGAGACCATCTAAATATTTGATTGGGGAATGGGGAATAGTAACAAGAGTACATTCATATACTTGGTTTGTATTTGATCGCATCCGATTATGGCAAAACATTGTTACAAAATAAGGATAACTGGCTCCTTCAAGCTTTGCCGTGCTTGATTACACAAAAGAATGGAAAAATTAAGAAAGGCCACTGGGTGATAGGTTCTGGAGAACCCATGCAATAATGATAACTGTTGTCATCTGCTTTGCAAGCGAAGCCATGCGGGATGGATAAGGAGTTGTGCATGACGGCAAGGTATCGGTTGAAGTTCAGCAAACACAGATACCAGGATCCAAACTTGCTGGTTTTCTTCATAGATGTTGAATGTATTAAAGTCCTAATTTATCTACATTTATTTATATACGTGACAAATGAATAAACTAATTAGCGATAGCGTTGATCGAACATTTCACTTTGGAAGGTAGCGTCCGGGTTTTGTTGTGGTGAACTTTATGCTTCAACGACGCTAATCTTGTTTGAACTTCATCAGGATTTTAGCTCAAAGGTATACTTCAAAGATATGCCTGTCAGCGGTAGGATTGCACACTGCGTTAATAAATCCCCAATCGATAAATGCATTTCCTTTAAAGTTTGCAATGACTTGCATCTATACAACCAAAACGCGAAGTAAAGCTATTATTGATCTTGGAAATAAATAAAAGATGGAATTTAAGAAGAAACTAAAATGCTTATTTATGTTTTCTACATTCATGAACTGATTACCGGGAACTAGTGAACTTACAGTCAACTTTCAGGAAGAGGGATGAAGCCATACAAAGACTGTCAAGGACAAATACCGATTCAGCTAACGGACCAAAAGCAGTACTATGTCTTCATTTTAATCGCGATCGACCTTTGTTGATGTTCCGTGTGAGTTCCTATGGATCAGCAGCTTCTAACCTTTGAGTAAACAAATGGTTGGAACAATTATCAGTTTAAGTTTATTTTCTTTATGATACGGTAAACTGACAGCATATTTGCAGCAAAAATCTGCAAGGTTGAACTTCGATGAGTGCAATTCCAGTTAAATGCATGAATTTTGAAGACTTCTAGCAATATAGCTTGACCGCTGTCGACCAGAATAAGGATGAAACGCAGTTCCAATTACGTGATTGTCAGTCTAAAACGAACTATCATACTGTGGAGCCAAAACTCTGAGTTGCATTGGGCTTTGATAGTGATTGAAAAAATACCGCGCTCAGATATGAACTTTGGTCCGGTTACGTAGGGCAGAAGCGTACAGTCCCGTAGCATACTGCACAAACCATGCTTCGGAACAATCAGCGATTTATAAATAGAAGTATATCACTATAGTCGTAAGAAATACAAATTGAATTTAAACATCAAACTTGGGAAGGTATTGACATTTATTACTATACTCAATTTCCACCCTACATATGGTCAAACCAAAGGTAGATTCATTTTAAGCTGTGGATGTTTTCAACAAATTTTAACTAAATGAATCGATCGATCGTAAATCGCTACAGATCGATTTCTTGCTTATTTATGGCGGCCAACGTGTTAAGAATATCCGTCCATTTCTGAAATAAGACCAACAAGCAGTATTTCTGCGATAATCATTTCAGCGCTTTTAAAATATTGCACGTATCCGTAACGTTATTTGAGTTAGGTTAAGTAATTACTCATTGAACGGAGATATGCTAACCAAACGGAATGCTTGTGTTAGAAAAGATAGTATGATTTCCAACCGCGCAAAGACAGAGCATACTGATACAGATAACACGAAGCGCTTAAACACAGACTAAAATAGCACAAAGAGATGAAAGATTGAAATAAAATAGATTGACTTGCACGTCTTGGTTTATGGGATCGCTACCTTTATCGATTATCATTTTTGCCATTCTATCCATGAGAAATTTCATTCGACATCAGTGCCACACGTATTCACGGAATAGCAAAATACAATGATTCTGTCGAGAAAGAAGAAAACGCGACGAGAAGTAAACCATCTGTCGACCAGATTTGGTCAATTATATTCTATCAGAAAGCAACTGCAACAGCAAATTAGTTAAATGCCGACATTATTAATGAAGCGTAGTTCGTTTTTTGTCATCGGGCAGAATCGAAAAACAGAGCATTTTTCATGGGATACTAGGATACAACTGTCTGAGATGAACCGGAAACAAACGGCGAGATATCGAGATTTCGGCCGTGCCATCCGTGTTCTCATCATTGGATTTTTCATTACATCACCAATATTGTCTGCGGTGTTTGTGCGTCATTCGCATAAACGTTTGTCTTGGTTGCAAAGGTGACTGTTATACGACAACAGTTATGTTTAATTTGGTCAAATACACCCGGGATTCCATGCATTCAATCAAACGAAACACGTGTGTAGCTACTCACTGTTTTGGAATAACAGTGAGAAATTAAACCAAAAGGACGGTAAGGAAGATTTCGAAAAATCCAAGGAAGCATCGCGTCGGTTGGTAGAATTGTTCTTTGGATAGAAACCATCCCCCGTTTGTGTCTCCATCATTCTGAGTTGTAACGCCTGATATCTCGTCGAAAAAAATAGCCAATCTCATCATCTTAGCCAAACTACGGGAACGTTCCCATCTAGGTGTGATCATATTTCAAGAAAGCTGGCTTCATACCGAAATTGAGGATGAAATAGTACAACTTGATGATTTTGTTAGCCATCACGTGGATCATCCTGTTCAATATTTGTAAAAAAACGGTGGTGTCATTTGGCCAAAGATGTATTCTCTTATTCTACACTTTATATAAACGCATCAATGTATGCCCAAAAAGTTAAGCTTTTCCCGTTCACTCATTCTTATGAATAAGTATTGTCCCACCCCCTTATGTTCCTCTAAAGTTCCTAATGATGTTTATGATGTTCATTCAACTACATTGGTTGGACACATGTACACTGCAGTTTCCATTAGTTCAGGTTACTTCAAAAATTCTTATACCGGTTTCTTAATCACTATAGGTGTTCGAAATATTTTTACTTTTCTCACCAGTTTCAGTGCATATCTGGATTTTGGTTATATCAAATTCCCTATTTTCCTTCTTGTTGGACGCTGCCCCGATTGAGAAATGTCTGACAAATGTATGTTAATACTTCCCACTAACATATTTAGCTGAACGAACCATCGTCTCTTTACTCGAAGTTGTGATCACAAGCTAAAAATAAGACAGCGTTCTCCAGGAAACCCCTCGAGTTTAAGGTTAATGATTAGACACTCCGACCTTATTTATCAACAGTTGGTTTGAGTAAATCCACGCAAATCCAGCTGCCCTGATGTAATCTCACCCCTTGTCCTAAAGGAATGTGCTTCCTCTCTTTCCTCTGTACTCGGTCACCTTTTCAATAATCGTATCTCGCAGCAACGTATTCCCAACTGCGGCAGAAATGACTGAATCACTCCAGTACAGAAGAAAGGATCCTCAAAACGTCGTTCGTTGTCTGCACCTCAGTTGTTTTGAGTGTGTGAGAGGCTCCCAATTAAAACTCTATCCAACAGTTCAAATTTGGTGACTCAACCCCGCGGTATCCTCGATATCCTTGCTCATCTCTCCCACATTGTTTCATCCAACCTGGATAAGGATATGTTTTCTAGGCTACTGTAACGCCTTCAACATGATTGATAGAAAACTATTGCTAAATACCCTTTCTTCGGACAGCATTTAAACTCCTACGATTGGACTCTTGGCCAAACTTTTCTCCAACCGTCAGCAGTTTATAGGCTACAAAGTTTATAAACCATCCCTGCAGCCTTCCTCAGGAGGCCTACTGCAAGGCAATATTTTAACCTCCTTTATACTTTCCGCTTGCTTTTCCTCTATGCCTGTGAGTAATTCTAAGCTTCTCATCAAGTATGCAGAAGATGTAATATTTTGACTACTCTACCCCATCCCATCATTTCAAACTACTCTACAAGAAGACTTGTCAGTAATAGTTAATACGTTTCCAAGAAAGAACCTCCGAATGAACCTCGGTAAATGTAATGACGTAATTTTTCCCTTTCGAAAGGTCAAAAGTAAAATGAATTAATTAATGCCAACCCAGATTTATCTATTACCAGTTACCAGATGGATCCACATCTATCTGTTAAATAACTTGGCGTTATTTTCAACCGTAACCTCACGTGAGTGACGTCTCTCTGAAGGTCAGGAGGCTCACGATCTGTGTTTCATGTCTGAAATCATTTTCTGTCCCAAATCATCTCATAAGGCGTATAGTTTTTATTTTCGTTTTCCTCACTGGCTTTATGGGTCTCTGTTTTCATCTTCGATCTTTTTAACAAGAACTTCAAACTCACTTCCCAATCTCCCAAGTTTCTGTCGATATTTATTCTCTGACCAAGATAACGTCTGGTACAATATGTGGTGGCACACCACCTTAAGTTATGTAACACAATAACCAATAAGATTTTATCTGATGTTCCCATCACGTTTATTCTGGACTTCGTCAGTGACTGTTTCACTCATCCACCTGTTCCAGTCATAAACTTTTAAAGGCACTTACTGAAGCTCACAGGCGCTTTGTTCTACCGTATCTTGCCAGATATCTTACAATCATGATATCGTTGCAGACAATCTGCGCAAAATGCTAAACTAAAACAATCATCAACACCCTGGTGCGCCACTGGTCTTTATATGTTGCTGTGCGTTTCACTTACTTTCACTGCTCTACTATATTTCACCTTTTTTATTTGTTGACGCACTGTGTTTACCTAGTTGTTGTAATATCCACATTTCGAGGTGTATGAGGCCATTCCTTTGACCAGACTTGATATCGGCTCTGGATTCAGCAGCATCTGTGATTATCACTAGGCTTAGACCACTATGTTTTTCGGTCTATTGCTCTCAACAGCAGTCCGCAAACGCAATAAACCAAGGTGTATCCCCTACTCAAGAAACGTACTTACATGATAAATTACATTTGTGAATATTAGTGTCTTAATGAAATAACAGTTATTTGTAGTGAAGGGCGAAGTGAACTATTTATTTTGATTTGTCGAATAATTTCGCCTTCGACAGATCGAAAAACCGTTACAATGTATTTGAAATCGAACCAATAATTCGATTTGCAGGAGCATCGTAAGCCAGGCAAATTCGTCCAACCGGATCAAACACAAAAACCAAAGGAAGAATAAAAATAAAAAGGCGCTCGGCGATTAGTTAAGCTTTATATACACAATAAAGCCCATTCTCTCGTTTGCAAACGTTTGTTTGGTCATATCAGCTTTGGTCTGTGCATCACAAAGTCGAAATGAAATCCTTTATTATATCCTTTAACTCAATATTACGTTTCGTTGAGACTGAGTTATAATTCTGGAGACTGATTATAAGTTGATTATGCAACTCTAATTATTTTGACTCATATCAACACGGCTTGTCGCCAAGTATGTATGTGAGCGGTGTGAAGTGCAAATATACGTTACAAGCTACTTACATTTTTTCACGCAATAAATAGACGTTTCTATATTTACTTTATTTTAGGAAAGACTGTGCTATCGGTGCAATGTTCTTTTGCGGAAAGCAGAATGAAAATTAGACGAAACCGTGGTTAGATGAGAACTGACGACCTATCGGATAAACACTACTAAGTGCCACTTGGCGAACGAGATATTTATTCATTGTTTATTAGTTATTTATTTTGCGGGCAATTATCTACATTAAAAACAATAAAATCGTTTTATATTATCTGAAAATGGGAACAAGTAAATAACCAGTTAAGATAAAAGTTTGTGAAGTCCATTGGTTTAATCATTATTCAAATATAATAGTTTATAATTTACAGTTTCACAATTTTTGTCCACATCGACATGGAGGATACTATTTCAACAGGTATCGGTACCTTACTAATTGATTACACATTTACTCAGTCGCTATAAATAAAACATATGTATAACAAATATTGCTTGTCCATTCATTAAGGTGTTCTGTTCAACGAGCTGTTCGAGGGCTTTTTCGTTGGTCGCATTCGTTCCCTGAGTTAACATGTATCTCTCAGTTGATATCATACCCCATATACAAATCTAATCGAAATTGAAGGAACGGGTCCCTGTGAAACACCTGTTGCTTCGTATAAGCAGCGGCATTTATACTGAAGTAAATTCGTTTTCCAAATAATAATAAACAAGACTTGGTGAGTCTTTATAGTACTGGTTTTACTGATTCTCTTATACTCAGCTGATGGAATGTTTCAGAATTATGCGAATACTCACATTTGGTCAGTAATAATTGACCTAGACCATGATGACTTTAGAGGTAACTAAAGGGAATGGAACAGTTTTTTATTTACAACAGGTTAACATTGATAATAATTAAGATATAAAGTTTGTGTACACTAATATTCAATTGGACTGCCTTTATTTTTCAGGAATTTTTCGAGTCTCTTCGGCATCAAATCCACCAACTTTGGTATGAAGTCAATTTCTATTTCGTGCTCCATTACGCATCGCACTTTTGCTTCCAACGACCAATATAAGGACGGTGCGGAAGATCTTCCGGTTGGGTAGACGACAACGATTGTATGCAATAGTTTTTCAGAGCATTACGAATTAGGTGGTAGTCCTGATTATCCTTTAACTTATGCCTTTGTTAGAGTTAAAGTATTGGGCAAGATTTGATATCTTAAATCTCAGCTTATGTGCTCGTGCAATGTTGTTTCCGTCCTCTTCGCTGATAAAACGAGAACTTTTGGTTTCGAGCGATGTTTGCTGCATTATGGTTACAACAATACGAACAATCAAAGCTGTGCACAAGAATGATCTTGATTTGAAGGTTGACTTTGAATAAAATGGTGTTTCTCGAATTTAATAGGTTAAATATCAAACAGAGATTATCATTATTATTATTATAAAACCTCATATAATGCAATTTCTCCGGGTTATGATAGAATTTCATTTAGTTATCCAAGAGAGTTCCTATAAACGATTATATATTAGATAAAATAATGCCTCATAACAAACAACCGAAATGATCAGGGTTTATGGAGATAATTTAGGATAATTCTTGAGTCATTCCTATTAGAAAATTTTGCGTCTTCATACATGATAAAGTTTGCGGTCTTCATGTTGAGATCACCTATTCCTGGCACACAAGGTCAGGCGCATTTAGTTGGCAATCAAACAGCCTAGAAACTATGTACATTGAAGTAGACAAGATATAAATTATTGTCCATACCTGTTGGTGACATATATGATGAAACCCCATTTGATCGTAAAGAAAATATTTTAGTGCATCACAATCGATCAGTACAGCTTTGCATCACAATGTGACCACCTTTGGTCAAGGAGGATCAAGTGACTTTGACGCTCTCGTTCCTCGTTGCCTTTGATGTTGTGTAATGCATAAGACTTCTGTCCAGGCATGTGTACATGCAACCGATCAAAGGATGATCGCTGTTCTAGAAAAGTTGGATAACAGAATCACCCGGATGTGGAACATGTTCCCGTGAGAAACGTAATAGGACAAGCAAAGTCTGTGAGGGCAGAATAGCTATAAAACAATTTTCTTGGCCGGCATCATTCACAGAGAGATACTATCACCGCTGTATTGTGTGCAAAACGTTGATGATAATTCATGTTCCATCAACTCTTTATTCCATACCAATTATACAAACTTGTTACATATACACTTCCCTTGTATATCTATTAGTAAAAGCTATGTATTGCTTTTTTACTTAAGAAGTAAAAAACGTTGTTAAACCGCAACACTCTTGCAATTTATGTAACACCCTGGCGAATAACCTCAATGAGACTCAAACTGAAGTGAACCGCTAAGATTACATGAATACCATTCAACCATCTAAGGCATAACTCGGTGAAGTACAATATGAATGTGTCCAACAAATTGTAAACTGTACTGAATTTTTAATTCATTCATGGACGAATGCAGACTCAAATGCCGGTGAACAATCAAATGGGTAAACTTAATCCACCAATCAAATTTAATGTGGTCTTTCGAACGCTTTCGATTAGTTATCCCAAGCCCGTATAAATCACATGAATTGATAAATAGATATCATTCTAATTGCATCTGAGGATTCGCCCCGAGGGTTCACTGTTTACTATGTGGCACAATTATAAGAGTTCAACGCTCAACCCGCATGCGTGCGACTCCAGCCTCCATTGTCAAACACGCACTAATGAGGAGTCTTATCAAAGCCGTGATACCTGCATAATTCACCGTTTTAAGGAATGAAGGACATCTTCAGTGCTTGTTCAACAGACGGATTCTTATTTAAATGTGATGTAGAAGTTTGTCTGAGAAATTCAAGCAGACTTATCAAAAATCTGGGAATGATAAACTGTACTCTCTGCATAAGGAGTACCAATTGTTACGTTTGTTGTAAAGAGTGACTGTTGAATATTCTCCGAACTTAAGGATCCAATTCTCATAACACCCTAACTGTTAGAGTCAAGTCAAGTCCGTTCGATCATGGCGATTAAGGCCTAATTGTCAGACTTCAAGAGATTTGTGTTCGCTAACCAGCGACATCTGTGGTTTGAATACGAAATGTCTTTCATTGAAAAGGTGATTCAATAGAATGACGGTAGGTAGTGCGTTACTCTACGGCCGTAATCCTTGATCCCTCATTGCAGATTCAAAAGTAGCACGTCCTGTGTATGGTCGGAGAGCGATTCGGTTATCGATAAAATCATATGATTAGATGATCTTCAGTTAAGTACAACCATTAAATTGCACCACCTGACGTGCCTGGGGTATATCCTAATAATGTCTAAGCAACACCTCGACTACCGTGCGTTAATAGTAAGTACCAAACAAAACTGAAACAAGCAGCCAAGTGGGCGAGCTGTGAGGTGTGGGGATTTAAGGAAGTAGTTTGCGGATCTGGATTTCATCGGAGATTCTTGGCTTTCTCGCTAGAGATTAAAACTTTTGACTGTCGTAACTAAAGTAGACACCACGTGATACGATAGTTAATCGAAGTAAGAGACATGAAAGCAAGTTTAAGTTGTGTTGCAAGTGAGAGATTATTCGAAATTATATGCATTGTTATTGTCTAAGCATAGTCGTTTGGAATTCAGAATTTTTCAATCATCCTTTGTACCGCTCGACATATATGAACTTAGTTACGTTGATTAACTGCAAAAACAGTTTTTTCTTGAAATTTGGCGGTTTCTTCACTGTCAAGTCACACTTGGAAAGCATCATTTTGACCAACCAGACACTGAAGACTAATGCAGATTCCACACAGCCACCGTATAGTAGTTCGCAGTCAGAAAGATGCTTTGATATTCATAGTAAACAATCATAAAAGGTTAATTCATCACCAACTGTTCCCCAGAGAGCCGTTTACATCAAACTATCTTTTAAGGGCGATCACCTTCTGAACGATTTGCGTCAAAAGTCAACTCTAAGCCGCACATTCTCAGTTGCTCAACTCCGACTTATTGCCTCTACTCTTTGAATCGATTTGTACAAACGTTTACATAGTTGGCAAGCCAGTTTTGTCTCACACACTGTATACCAGTTCACCTGCAGTTGCGGTGACGCATACGTAGACAAAACCAACCGCAATTATCAAAGCGGATGACCGAACACATTCCAAAGTGGTTGGTGAAGTCGATGACGCAACCCACGCCCAGTAATTACGCGGTCACACATAACCCGGGGTCGTCAATTGCAAAGCACCTCATGACAACCAAACACAATTGATCCCTCTTCCTCTTTCCTACCATTGTTACGTAACTGTAATGCAAAACTGTTGGTAATAAGTGAGGCGTTGCTAATCATTCTGTGCGCCTAAAAGTTGTAGATCCAATCAGTTCACTTGCCGTGGAGTTGACCTACTTTTTAGTTCTAATAGCCCCTGTCTAACTGTACATGTCCGTTCACTAGGATTTACAAATGTCATGTGCTATAAATGTGCTTCTTTGTTTTACGTCAGCGATTGAGAGGATTAAACAAAATGTTAAAATCTCGCGACATATGTCTTCTTTCGGTCTTGATACGATGGATAAAGGGGACCCAGTGTTCCAACTCCAACAATAATCAACCTTTTGTCAGCGACAAACACAGGAGATGAATAAGGTAGCATACTTCTATGTTTACCACGTATTTCATAAGCTAAGGAATGGCATCCAACTTATATAGTGAAACACGCACCTCACAGGTTGATTCCACTCTACTGAAATTGAACCCGTAATCAGCATGGGAACATGCCACGGTGTCATTCATGGTATATTTTAGTCACATCCAGTGAGAAATCTACGCAAAATTGGTATCAATTACCACAATTGTTGAATACAAACTGAAAAACCAGTATGGATCTCAACATACGTCTGAGATAAAATTTAACCATTATTGCTATTTTTACTTGAATAATAGATCAAAAATTATACCGTTTTGTGGAATAATATACTTGAGAAGCTTGATGCGCTATCTTTCCATTTGACAGACTGACATTTTTTGTAATATGCACAAAGCAATACTTGCATTTGAGTTTGTGGCCACATTCTTGGTAATGGATTGATTTTAGTCATTCGCGAATGAATGATTCTGATATTCTAGTATTAAAAATATGAGCTCACAATTATTTCCATACGTATGCTATCATTGCTCACCTCTGTGCTCGAACACAACAAAATACATTCTGTTTTCGACCCACTGCTATTTTGCTTCTCCAGTATTCGGGTTTCCGTATTTATGGTGTCTTCGTTTTCGTGGGACTCGTTACGTCAAGTAATGTTTTCCGCACGCTGTTTTGTTTCTACTTCCTGACCCCTCACTTCTGTCAGGTTCATCAGCCTTTTCATGTTCGCTTATCCACCTTCTCACCACGCAACGTAACATACTATAGCTTTATTCCTGCCCTTTGTATTGTTCTGTTTTCAAACCTTGCCGTTTTAGTGAGTGCAACAAAACGCAACAGTATGATTCTCTCTTTCACTGTCCAACATTCTGTGTTCTTTGATGAAACTTTGGAACCAGATCTGACGGTCTCTGACTCACTGCACTGGTTTGAACTCAACCCCGTCTTTTTGTGGTCGCCTCCATGTCGGTCTTCTTTCGGCTGATAATACAATGCGCCCAGCCGTTCAAACGCTCAGAGGAGATAGTTCTATCCTAACTGTCTTTATCCTGTTATGTGTGACCAACTGCTGCATCCCATGTTGATACGTGATTCTGCTGAACCACTGAATTCGCCACTCTGAATTTATAATTCATCAAGTTACATTGGTTTTTCCCGTTATTGTTCGCTCTGAATTGTGTGTTTGTTTCTAGCGACATAAGTAAATTTTGCAGTGCACAACAGAAAATCGCAGAAATTACACGTTGGAAGCATGATTTTCCAAAACGAATTTGAATAGAGAGGCCAAAAACAGAAAAAAATGAGTGCAAACTTCGGAAGGATGCCGCCATCGATGACACGTGGGGAAGCTCAGTACATCGATCATACGACATCTGATCGAAATGAAGTACTGTATCATGCTACGTGACGCGTTCAGNCACCAAGGTTCTTAAATAAGCCGAGACACTAGCCGTTCAAAATTACCATCCCAAATTGTGTAAACAGCGTGAATGGCTTATCACTCTGACACAACCCTGGTCACAAATGTGTTTTGTGAGTAACTTTGATCGTAATCTTTCTCCTATGTTTCTTTTCTTACGGATCATATGTAAATGATTACATAAATTGCAATATGCATGTGCATAGATCCAGCGAAATGATCCAGGATACTTTCTGCAAACGTGTTTTGGGATTCTCTATTCGAATTCTAAGTTATATTTCCTGTTTTTATATTAATTTCTCTTGTAAAGCTGTTTGGTTGATCACTGTCTTTCGTTGTTACCTTTCTTGGCTTTCCTACGTGCTATGATAAACGTATAGCTCATAATCCAGGTTTTCAGGTCAATGTGTTGGAGCATTCCTTCCACGAACATAAGCAGGCTGATAGCATGGTGTACTTGAAAATACATAACAAGTGTTCCATAATAGTGCGTTTATTTACAGCATGCCTCGAGGTGTGTCAAACCAGAAACATGTCTACACCATTTTTAACAACCTTAGTCCAGGGATTTCACCTACCCATGGTCAAATGACTTTCGAGAGTAATGTGCCCAATGTAAAACGAAATTATAACGTGTCACGGTTTGTGGCTGCTGATTATGAAGACTAGCGATCGTTTTTCGTCCGCCTTATCCCTTATATTGTTATTTGCCAGTCTCGGTCTTTTTGTAAACGATGACATTTTATGACATGTTTTCAAGTGGTTTGGGGTTTGATTTGGGTAATGAGGAGTGTCCAGGATTTTGAAGAATTCTTTTCATTGAAGCAAACCGTTTGCGAATTCGAATCCGTAGGGTTACAGTAATGCGAACTGTCATTTGCACGAAATGCAACCGCTGTGTTGTTGGCCACCCGTGCATACTAGAATGAGTCAAAATAACGGTGAATGGCGATAATTATACTATACTTACTCTACCTTTTTGCCTTCCACATCTAAATTCTATTTTTATGACAAAGGGTGCATTCCAAAATTAAAGACTACTATGAGCAATGCTATCTTGATGTAATGCTGCTGTAGTTATCACATTTTGCTTCTTTTGACTTCAATGTGAATGCATCAATTTAAAACGAGTTGGCAGCATGCTTGCGCCTGTGAGGTCCCTGGTTCGATCCCTAGTTGGGTCGATGGATTCGCACGGCTGATGAGACCCCACTAGGTCGAAACAGCTGTACAGCACTTCCTTGGGTTTCAGTTCACGCCTCCTATACTCTTTAAACGACGAACTATCGAATTATAATTTAATCGACCGCCGTGTACTGTCAAACAAACATTATTTAAAATTCCCTATTTACGTGTTACCACTGTGTAGTAATATATTAGGGAATCCGCTTGACAGGTTGGTTATATCATTGTTTGTCAGATCAATACCTTCGTCACCGAAATAAATGAATAACTGTAGATCATAAATATATTACTGAAAGGATAAACATATTGACAGCATCACATCTGTCTTATTCTGGTTGACTGAGCTTGTTTTTGGCTTAGTTTCGTGGAACGCAGCCATTTATTCACCACCGTTTTATCATCAGCCGATATGACGTGTCCACACTCCTAGTTCAGTGCTGCGGTAGGGCGAATGGAAATAATAGTTGGTCAATGGACCCAATATCACGAGGATAACTTTATAATCGAGTGCGTAAGATCAGAACATCAATTATTCTAAAAGATGCTCGAGGGATTTTTTCAGTGATTTTGAATAGAGCAAAGAATATTGTGTGGACAATCATCATGCTATCATCCACTGCTTACGAAGCAAAGAATATTGAAATAGGTTTTTTTTAATTTCGTCATGTGCAACTGATCTTTTCTTTCAATAATAGGGATGACTGACTTGCCTGTCGCTTACGTCGGTCAAGACCACGAAGTATGAAGATGGAGTCGGATGAAGGCGATAACATTATTTTCTCTCTCTCGTGCACGAAGAGTAGCACCTCCATTAGTAATTTCGATCAATACATCGTTTGATACGTAAAACGTTCACCGTTTAGAAATTGTTGTTGTTATAAATTTTAAACGTTTTCTTGTATGTACTATGCCGGAGGAAGAAAGCTGTTAGCTTACAAACCTCACTGCATAATGTTCTGAAATATTGGGAGGAGAATAATCCGAGAAGCCACTACATCATTGGTTACACCCTATCCAATAATGTGTCGGTAAAAATAACCCCAGTTATCGTTGCATTTATTGATAGTATCTTTTTACAATTTGTTCCATTTTTGGTGTTCACTGATGAGCTCAAAATATCCTTTGTACACATCGGGATATTTCTCTACTTCACATGCTCATGCTGGGATTGAATACTTCTGTTTTATTGCATCCCATATTGGGGTAGTATATAGCGCGAACTAGGAGCTCCTTGATGAACAAGCACACGCATTACTGTCAATTATATAGTCTCACCTTATG
The DNA here is from genome assembly GCA_900618425.1 of Echinostoma caproni. NCBI lineage: Eukaryota > Metazoa > Platyhelminthes > Trematoda > Plagiorchiida > Echinostomatidae > Echinostoma > Echinostoma caproni. The sequence goes on from UZAN01039482.1 coordinate 122,855, forward strand.
TCACAGATTGAATGTTGGCCGAAGTAAACGGGACGTAAAAACTCCCAAAGATCGTACTCATCGCAGCAGGACATAAAATCAGATTACTTCCCAACTAACGGGACACATGCAATCAACCCACACACGGTTTCCCATGAAAAAATCCTGACTAAGAAATCTAGATGTTCAGAGAGACTTTCTGGGAATGAACGGTTAATTAAATTTAACGACGGCGGTTACACATTTAAGCGAGCGTAATAAAAGATAGCAAGGAAGGAAAATCGTCGTGCCAACGGTATTGTGAGAGAAATATCCCATTCATTCATAACATCTTATCTCACTAAACCATTCTAATGGGGTTATCTGGAACCTTTAACTTTACGTTTAGCTAAATTATCACATATCCGTTTCTGAACATACAAAGGCTTCATCCCCTTGATTTAGATGTTTTTTTCCAGCACAGTCATACTTTTGAAGGCTTCTTTCTTATTATCTGTCACAATATAAACCGCCTAATTAGACAGTAAATGTTTGGATTAGCCCAACTGTTTTACCATGCACTAGGCACTGTTGATAATATGTTTCTGATCATTGCAGTTTTTCCACTAAGTTTATAAGTTTATAAAACGATATTGAATCCTAATAACGTAGCCATCGTGGAGGACACCCCCTTCCTTGTTGGACCCTGTTTCTGTCGTCCCTCAGCTTATTTGTAATGTCTTGCACAGGATTCCGTAAAGCCCCAATCACTTTTTTCAAGGTAAAAAAATAAGAAAATTTAGATCAACTGAATAAGACACAAAATCAAACACAGTAAGAGAATGGGTAGAGACTTCTGATGATTGAGTGACACTTAAGTCCCTAAAACAACAGACGAAGAAACTGCTTTCCCGATGGATACTTTTATGTACAACACAATGGATACGGTGGATGCGTCACGTGACTAAATGATAAAGCGTCCTGAGCAACAAAGCCGCGATATGCTTGCGTTGGATGTCTTGGTTTATGGCTTGTCACTCTTACCTCACATCACACAAAATACTTCTATTTGAGCAAGCGCCTCAAACAGTCTCTGCTGAGGAAGCCTTCCTAACTGCCTTCTTCTGGTGAAAGTGTTTTTCCACCAAATTGTGAACAGGAAAAGCCAACATCCGGGACTAGAACCAAGTTGGTGAACCACTGACAGTTCAGACGGGGTATTTGGCCAAAATCCCTGACTTCAAAACCGCCAAGCGAAGTTGTAAGAACTGCACTCATACCATCTTGATTCCGGCAGTGGTCACCGGCTCAAGGCGTCATCGATGTTTACTGGTCTTCTCCAATGGAAGACCAGACCCCAATGGACTGCAGTTTTCGCACACTGCCCCACGGCCCCGAAGGCCAGAGGTTGGCTGGTGAAGGGCTTCGTTTGTGGATTCTCCAAGAAATTTCAGCTGTCTTTGCATGGGCAACCTGGCGTATTTCGGTTCACAAACAAATCATGGATTTTCATTCTTTGAAAAAAAATTATGCACTGTTTTTTGGCACACAGTCTGCACTCAGTCATATAGTAACAATGGAAATGCAGAAAGAAAATCAGAGCATACGTCTGAGCAATATTTCAAGATATAGACAGCATTCTGTCGTCTTAAAACAGCCCTTAAATAGCTGTCAAGGCGTCCACTCAAACGACGGCCGGTGAGTGCATTTCAATCACGATCCCAATTAACTGTGTATCAAACACACGTGCATTAGGGTCCGCTAGGCGACAATTACTAATCGAATATGCCCGTGCAAGGGTAAGGTTAACTAAGCGCGCTTGTGCAAAGAGATGGTGTCAAGTGGATCGACCGATGAAGGAGAGAAGTTAATAATCAACACAATGTCCGTGATACGGGTCAAGGGTGAGAGCGAAACACTCAAGCACATAAATGGACTGACGGGAACCATTCGGACTAAAAAATCATGGTAAGAAATGAGAGAATCCGATCCAAATCGAGAGATACTGGAATACTGCAGGAAAAGGCTAAGTAGCAAACTAAGAATACGTGTATCGTGGGAGTGAAAAAGGTTGGACAATCCTGATTTTAGTAAATTGGAATCTTATGTTTTAATTCAACCCATGTATTGACACTGTCTGCTCTTTTGTTCAACGCACACACAAACGGCTGAGCCATGAGGTTCCTCCGACAGCAGTGAACTGCATAAATTTATATCACCCGTACCATTTTCAGAGAACTTAGCAGTTCATTCGGTGAATCCCGGTGCAGTCTAAGAAAAACTGGTATTGACAGTCGACTTATATGCCCCCTGATAGATTCCATATATAATTTGGACGCGTGATTCATATAAGAAAAATCATCAACGGGGAAGCCTCGTAGCTCAGCTGGTAGAGGAGTCTGCATTCTATAAAAGATTAGGTAGCGCATGGGCATGTGTTGGAATCCCACCTTGGCGAATGAACTTTTCAGAGTCAAAACACAAGATTCAACAGTATTAGCGACTACCACCTACATACTGATCGGTTGTTTAAGCTCTATTTTTTCTACAATCTTTTGGAAGGTTCAAATGCAGCAACATTATCACCTTGTTTTCTTGTGAAAAATCACAAAATGAAACAGATAATGCAGTTACGTAGTTATAATTGGCTTCTAATTTTACAATTCAGATAACCTTGTGAGGGATATGCGCTTGAGATAATTAGTTTGCTTGGTTGGAAATGCGTGAGTCACCAGTTTCAGGGCTAATCGATACGGTACATTTTGCGCGTTGGGATAAGCAGCGGTAAAAAATGGTACCCAGTGAATTTGGAACAACCGGACGCTGTGAAATTGGACTTCGCTTTCTTTCGTACTTTTCAATTTGTTTACTTCCTTTTAAGCTGGAAGCGATTAATTAAAATTATCTCATGCAACACCTAAATTGGGATTGTCGGGCAGTGGCTGTTGGGTTTGAACATTAGTCCTTCAGGGTAATGATTTGGTGACAGTTACCACCGGGTCACCGCTCCACTCCCTATCGTAGCAACTAGATCAGACTGTAACATTACTCTTCCATACAACAGTTTTCACTTTTGTTCTTAGCTGTGATCTATTCGTTCTGCGTAACGTCAGATAACATGACGACTTATTCATTGAATATCAGATTTACAGTACCGGTGTAAACCTATGAGCTCATGGATAACAAACCGTTCCATATATTGAACTAGTTACCAGGTCTGAATCCAGACACCACTCAAAATACCGAATGCAAATGGGTCACCAAGTTTGGTTAGAAAATGTCGAAGATTGATAAATGTAGGTCAAAAGGACACAATTCTATCCATCAACGAACACGCTTGTGCTATCCAATCGGGAGCACTTCGATAGAAAGTGTTTGCCTAGCGACAACATTGGATTCGAGTAAGCGAGAGGACGCACCGTGTAGTGTAAATGCGTTATAATGAGCGCTTATTTTGGATATTTAATCACTTGTTCTTTGAAAACTAATTACTTTGTTGGCTTTGAAAGAATGCAGTCATGAAATGTTTACATAGTCTACTTTGGTTACGCGATTTACTTAGGCTTACGTTTATTGCGAGTCGTCGAGGTAGAAATGGTGCGGGAAGGAGTATTATGCAGGGTGAAAATCGGCTGAGAGATTTGTTTTACACAATCGGTCACCAGATGTAACGTGTCTGTCGTTACTGCAAAGTTAACGAAATATGGATAAGATTTACCTCCATACTTGTTGACGCGTTTCAAAAAGCGTCGGTTCATGGTGAAAATTTTGATATTTAACATGGGAAAAATACTGGAGAACAATTGGTCCGAGTTAATAGTTCAGGAAAATAAGTATTTTACTACCACACGTAAAGGAACGTTTAATGATCACAATCTACAGTCGTAAAAGGTCAGATCTATGTCGAACCAATCCGTCCAATAAGGTAGTTGGTTAGCCATAGATCAGCGAAATAATAGCGTGCCAATCAGGAGCGATGGGCGGGTACGATGCTTTGAATTAAAAACGGGAGTAGTATGATCTTGTATTTAGAGTTAAAACAGTTCAAGGTTATAGTACAAAACACAGACATAAGCCAGTTGGTATACTTTGTCTAAAGAGTGTGTAACCCTGTACTGGACAAGCAGTAGCACAGAAGATTGAACGCTGCTTGCAGTGGGCCAATTGGATTTAGTCACTGATGCTTATGGAGAGTATGCGACTATTGAATATGATGCATTCCAGCGTTCTTGAATCGACTGATGAATTTTCAGTTCTTCATTTTGGGGACGAGATTCATGCGAATATTTCATCATTAGGCGGTCATTCTACAACAACAAGGTTGGAGCAGAATTATCCGTTAAATTTTAGGAATAATTGGGAAGCTGAAGCAGCAGAGTCTTTCTCTAACTTCACTATGCGAAAATCTTTTTTCGGTTATACACGGGTAATTGAGAGTAAAGTCTTGGTAGGAGGAATCGCTCAGCAATTTGTCTACGGTTATTCAAGAGACATTAAGCTTCTATGAATAGCAGAAGGAACCATCAGGATAATGAGGGTGGTAGACGAGTACTTTTATTTCTTATCATAGATCACAAAATGAACTATTTAGAAAGACGGCATTGACGTACAGTTGGGTAAGGTAAACATTTCTTCATTGGTTTGGATGTTATCCTTTCCAGGTTTGACTTGTTCTGCGCTCTCCAGGCTTCTTTATTTTACCGTAGTGTTTTCAGTTTTTCGGGTACTAGAGGCTCCCAGCAAATCTGAATTCTAAGGGTGAGACAGTAGAATTCAGAGAAAATTTCTATAATGCTCACATTTTTCACAATGTTTCGAGGATGTTTTGTGAGGATGAAAGTAGTTCGAACCATCTCTTTCATGTTCGCCAAGTTTTCTTTTGATGCAGGTGGATGTACGAAGGATCTAGTTGACGTTAAACTGATTGGTTTTCTGGAAACCACAAAATGGCTGTGACTTCTTGTTTATGCTTTCATAAATACACAGAATATAAAGGGGTTGTTCGGAAAATTTTAATGAGAGAGCATTGACCGTGGAGCAAAAACCTTCTGTGTTGTAGAGTATGAAAAAGTAACTCTACTCCGTTAAAATCACCAGTGACCATAAAACATTTCTCACCGAATTCGATAAAAACAGTGTAGAATGTTCAGGGAAAAGAGATTATTCGAAATAAACCGTTTACGTCTGTTTTTGCATCGATTTAACTAAGGTCACATGTTTCTGTCAAAACTACTTTTATTTTGGATCGTCTAAACGCATTCTATCACCCGTGATGTCTGCTGATTCCGGTGACTGCTATTCTGAGTGCCAAATTTTTAAAATAAACACTTCAACTTACCAATTGTACTCATCTGGAAAGCAATGGTTTCTCACTTCGACCATGCGAATGTACTTTGAATACCTACTAGATATTGGTATGTATGTTTGAGTAAACTAGTTTATATTACATCACGTCAGCAATAGACAAATTGATCTGGAAAACACAAGTGGATGCAATCAATTTTCGTTAGTTTAATCAGCGGCTCATCTGATTTCATTTCCGAGACTGTGAGGATAGCGTTCAACATCAACCCTCATCTGTGCGGAAAAATCCACTTTAAAAATATCAAAATTACACAGTGCCAACGGCTTACATTTGTTCTGCGTCGTTTGTAATCGTATTTAAGGGAAACTCTCAAAGAAGTGAAAAAATAATCTTTCATCCAGCAAAGACAAACTCATTACTGTGATTTTTCTTGTCTATCAGTTAATATCATTTGTGTAAACTGCATTACCAAAACTGAGCTGATAAACTGAGTTGATACTTTCATTAAAAAACACAGTATTATTGAAAATTATCATTTGAGCTTGTGCCATCCAAACAACTTCAACATTGGTGCTCCATTACAGCGTTCATTTTTCGTTTTGAAACCTATTAAATCGAAGGAACCTGACTTCAACGTTGAACTGTTATAAAGTGCTTGTTATGTTGCACAGGTAACCTTGTCAAATTGCGTAGTATAAAAACAAAGTGATATACGTTCTTGGCCATATGAGTACACAGATTTGCCTAAAATACCAGAATTATTTCTCGGATAAACGATTAACGCTGTAATTCAAATGAGCTAAGGCTCGTACACTTCCCGATACATGCATCACCTTGGGATGTTTAATGCAGGATTTTGTTCTTGAATGAATATATTTTGAATGAACTCAGTAACGATTAAAACCTAAAACGAGTTCGTCAATAGAATCGAAAAACGTTTGTAACATATCTATCCGAATTAAACAAATCTATACATTTTGCTATTGTTTACAATGTTAACTCCATAGATTAGGCTTTCTTGAGGACGACTTTGTTTTGTTTACCTTATTGTTGACCGCTGGCATCGGCTGATCATCTTTTCAATAATGTTCATTTAATGTATTCGCAAATCTTGCGCCAGAAGTCGGAATTTTGAAGTTATGACAGTGAATATGTAGCTTGAGAATAATCTTATTGCATCCGTAATACAAGATCACGCGTTTGAAAAATGAAAGGAAGAAATGAAGAACGACCGGAAGACGCTTCTCCGATGACAATCAAAGATCATACCAACGCCCTGTTAAATGAAGGTTAAACTGTAATGGTCATTGGGGGCCATAGCATCTTTTTATATTTACTATTCAGCNCTTCCCTGACTGCCGCTAAATTATGTACTATTTTGAAAGATATCTGTTGTTTTAATTCGGGAATCTGGATGTCATATTGCACCGTTTCCGTTTTTACTAATATATATTCTGATGTATATACCCCACATCTCATATGATACAAGGTGCCAAAGGCAGTTTTTGGGTGCTTTGAATTGATGATTTGCCCTTCTGTTTTTTAAAGAATTTTAACAGTTCTATCATATACAAAAGGTTCTTATCTATTTATCTTGTCCGCTCCGGTACTTTGAGACACATTTTTATATGCCAGAGTTGATCGGGTGGACCGCAAATGCGCTTTACAATCGCGTAATCCAAAGTACGTCAATTTCCACAACGAGTGCTTCTTACTGGCAACTGTGTGCAAGAACGACCGCAAACTCAACCTCGGTTGGGTTATACATTGCTAGGTTCTCTGTGAAACCGAGTTTATGTATCATGCACCAATACATTTAACATTTCTTCTCATATGCACTATTTGTACCTCAGCATCCTTTTGTAGACCTGAGTCATTCCTCATTGAATCAGCTTGGGATGATGCAATAAAGCTGAAAACGAAAATATGAAACTATGGACGGTTTTATGAGTCCCTCGCGGGTAGCTTATTGTGATAAACCTTTTGTACAACTATTCCTTTGGGTAAACAAGGGAACTGGATCTAGACCACAGTTCCCAGATCTAGGAAACTGAGAAAGTGTTTCATTATCCAGCCTCAGTGGTTTAAAACTCTTCGTATACATTCGAATAAACACTCTCCTTTAATAAATTGCGATTTTCACACAACGCAATAGGTCTATCCAGTTCAATTTTTCAGTGAACGGAGGCCCATATTCAGAATTTCTGAGAAAACCACAGTCTTTGATTTAGACAAAGCTGTTTTGTCATACACAAATCAAGTTAAAAACTAATTCATTTCTCTCATACCTGTTGCCCTCCTGGAGAAACATTATTAGCCATTGTTGCATTAGTATGTATGTTCACATTTTTGTCAAGTTATCGCACTAACGTACCCCAGAACATGAGTTTTACTATTCCTGGTGTTATACGTTGCACGTTAAGCACAGAAGTGCGCTTAAAAGACTTTTTTCTCTGCCGGACCCTTGTCGCGTTTTCATGCAAATGGACATCAGGAAGGAAGAAAGTAGGAAAACGAGAATACAGAAGTGGGATTTTTCTCAAAATAAGTAAATAGAAAGAAATGAAAAAGAAACTATCGGATGAAGTTGGTTCAATGTCCTATGCAGCAAAGATCAATGTTCTGTTTATGTCAAAAGAAACTGTGTTTCTGAATAACGGACAAAATGCCCAATTATTCCGTCTCATTCTGTGTGTACTGCTTTGTGTTCCTGTGGAACAAAGTACAGAGTAGGCTACACGGCCAGGCGTTTGTCCGACCGAATCTGTGAATCACCACCCCTCATGGCTAAATAAAAGAACGACCAGTTTGTCTTCTAGACAATCATAACGAGCGCTTATCGGTTTAACGATGTTTGGCAGTGCACAACCTATTCTTTCTACGAAACGTATTTGACATATGCAACATGAGGTCATTTGTCTCCTATCCATCAAAGGTATGAGTAGATTTAGATAAAAATTGACACCGTTTGTGATGGAAGTCTGTCAAGTTAGTTCAGCTTTACGGCTTGAACCCACAAAGCCATTCACTCGATGATAGGTATACTAATTGTTTAGAAACGGCATTCGTCATGGACACTTGTTCATAACTCAACGTGAGACAGTCGCCCGTGAGCAGCAGGCACATCACAGTGGTGATTGTTGTAATCGAGTGGCAAACAAACGAACTATAGTTAGCACCGTAGTTATCCTTTGACTGGCAGACATTCGGTTAGTCATCCATTTGAAACAATAGCGGTGTTCTCGTGCAGATGTTTTCACACAGTTTAAGGCATGTCAAATGTTTTATTCTCAAAATATTCATGAATGTCAAATCTGACAAAAGGTCTTCAAAAACCCAACTTTGTAATCCCATAACGTAGATCAGAATGAATTCTTGCATGAAAATAGCCCTTTTTCTCTCAGTTGCTTTTATATGGAGACTGGATCCAAAATTCACTGTGTGCTTGATAAAAGTTGCCAAGCGGATGATAAATTGCTGAATGTCACCTTTCACCGGATCTTGACACTTTAAATATATGAGTCCTCGTAACGTAATAGATCGATTCAGGTGTATGAACGACGGGTTTCAGGATCCGAATTCCTTAAGCTGCGAGAGTTTTTGGTGCCACTGAATTGTCACCTTATTTTGGTGGTACTACATAACATTTACCTTCAAAGTTATTAGAAATGCATGCAAAAAGAAGCAGAAAACGGAAACTGCTATCTTTTTGTAGGAGGCCGTGTGACGCTATCTGCCGAACACATCCACGAAATTGGATTTTTTTGCTTTGCAATGACTTTATTTTTGTTTTTTTCTACGAAAAATTTCCGTTTTCATCTAAAGCCGATATTCCAGGTTTTCCTGTTTCTGTTGTTCTGCCTCTTAAGGCATGATCCCAGTTAAAAGATCAAGGTAAATGTGTTTATCTATTTATTCACATACTTCCTTGAATGCACGTAAAACTCACACCATCAAAGGCCCTACGGTCATAATTGGAAAACGATTCAAAAAGTAAAGATTTGTTTGCAAACATTTCCGTTCACCAGTGCGATCGTGGGCCATATTATGACTAAAACATCAGGTTGATACAACGAAAGCCTTTACATTTTATATTGCTTTTCTTGATATAGACCCAACTAAACCTGTTCGGGACCCAGTGAATTCCCATTCGTGTGCCACATTCAAAACTGTTAGGCTAGAGATAGCTTTCGTCACTCAGCTTGTTTAGCATGAAACGTTCTGAGCTGCAATACCCACATGGTAAACAGTAAATCAATAGTTCATCGAAACTCAATAGTACACCTAATTACCCCTATCCACTGCCTCTCAATCCCAAACGAAGGACTTTCAAATCAAACAGTGGCTCTAACCGTGTTCATATTTCATCGCCACAATATCTGCTGTAACATAATTAGGAGTCATTGAAAATACTTTTTCAATTGCCCCTCAAAATTGAGAAAAGCCTCCCGTGAAATAATCAATGTAAACAATCCTATGTTCTAGGAGTTGTGATCAATTTAGGAGACCTTTTTCTCCATGATTAAATATCAAAACCAACCTACTAGAAAACAAATATAAAACATTAACGATTTTTCGCACAGTCCATTTTCACCGTTAACACTTGGTGAGGTATCAACTAATGTTTTACAAACCAGCTTTCACATAGAGCTAATCCATAACAAATTGATAGATGGCTGAAGGACGATGTGGATTGTGATTATTGATTGCTGTTTTGTACTCTTCCTGTGTTACGGGTTGCTTGGATGCTCCTCCACAGAGAACCTACTGTTCGAGGTGTGTCTTACCTGTGTTTGAGTGTCCTTGAGTGATAAGGGTTATTTTGGAACGGTGCTAGTTGTATAAGAAGCCGAACTGCTTTACCCGCAGTTAACCTGCCAGTGTATTTCGAGTGGATTTAAAACTGAGGTCAGTCTTGCATACTACGCAACTATCACATTTAAACGGAAAGGGGTCAGGATTTTCCATTTACTGGCAACCCCAATGGGTACAAGATTTTACATAAATGCTAACTGATCAGCCAAACCGTAAATCTGAGTGAATAGAGTTACATAAAACGTAGGACAGAAAGTTCCTTTTGATTAAGGTTATAGTTGTGATTGAGTACATGTAAACAACCATAGCTTGTGGTGGGCAGATTGTTCCAGGAATACAATAAAGCGCCACACTAACATCAAATTTGGAAGTCCTAAGGACACAAACTAAGAGCAAAATTATTTGCGGGCTTTAGTGTTTACGGTACAACGTTTGTCATCGCAAAGCTGGTTCTAGTCGGAACAGTAAAATGAAATGCGTGATCGCTAACATCGCCACCACCACTAATATCAACAACTAGGACTACTCCAACTGCTACTGCTACTATCACGCGAAAAACAACACTATCGACGTCATTTCTAACTAGAGAAAAGCAGCAACAAGTAAAGTTCATTATCAATTCAATAATAAAAGAACTTTTTCCTTTTAGTCAGAAGCCCTAACTGATGTACATGATATAAATGCGGTGACTCACTGTTTAATACGGTTTACTGTAGAGTACTCTCATTTTGGCTCTGAGAATACAAACTAACATATATTTCAAGTGATTAATGGAGGATTTCATTCACTTTCATACGGGAATTCGTCGTGTATATAGCAAATGGAGCCGGAATTAAAAACCTAGAAAGAACTGGACAGTTGTTTCGACGTGGTTGGGTGCGAATCCTCCGACCCACTTGGGGATGGAACCCGGGACCTCACAGGGAGAACGCAAGCATGCTACTCACTCAGCCACCGGGCAGCTGATCAGAACCTTTTTATTTTCTGTTTACACGACATAACACCAACCATGTTGGCGAGCCACAGACCCCGCTCATCTCAGCACTAGCCTCCGGGTTATGACTCAGTTGGGAACATTTAATAGTTATATCTCAAGGCATAGTGTTTTCATCTCGAAAAGTAGCGAAAGTGACAACTCAACCGTATGCTCACACACAATACACCACCCCACACACAATCATGGACCATTCGAAGGTTGTGGAAGACACGTTCTGGATACGAGACAGCCCAGTTCCTTTCGAGGTTTATAGGGTATGCAGATAATCCAAATGCAGAAGATCAAAAAGAATAATGGGAGGGGGAGAAACAGAACTGGTATTTGTGTGCCCCTCATGATCGTATTGGACATCAAAGTGGAAAACTACGTGTTATTCTTAGTGTTTTCAAATCAAGTATTTCAACGAGAAATAAATGGACCAAAGTTAGGAATGGATAAGCTTTAGAGTAGAAATCCAATTTCCTTTCCTCTGGAACAGAATATAAAACACGAGAATTTCAAACTAATAGGAGACGTCCTAGTTGCTGGACAAATTCGTAGCAGTAAGTTGTTTCCGATTGCGGAAACAATTCAACTTCAATATCTGGAATAACAGTCACCGTAGTTTTCCAAAATCCAAACAGTGTTTGAAGCACTTCAGAATAGGTCATTTAATAACTTCATGGCAGTTGACGGAATAAACTGAAGTTCTCTTTGCTCTGCACAACATATCAACCCTTTCCTGACACCCGTAACATCTCCTGCTCTACAGTGTCACTTGATAATTACCTGATACTCCAACTCCATTATAATCTATTCTGATGTCACAAATGATTTGCTTTTCTCAAACCGCAGTTACCACGCCTATCAATGAATACTCGTTTATTTGATTTCATGACTGGTTTCATGAGACTCGTCTTTATACATCATGTTTTGTATGAGAGAAAAACAATTGTTGAGGTTTTGACCCAATCGACTGAACATCATTGGTTCTCAATCGGACAATTCGGCACCAAGTAGTAATTACATAACAGTAATTGGAGTATTCAGGGCGTGACTGGTATGACGCAACCATCGATCATTTTTCAAGCAAGACAAATATATGAAACTGGGCGTGATTCAAGCACTCAAAGAGAAGAGATCAATTTAGTTTTATGATCGAAGCACCACGACGCAATTCCAGACGCAGTGACCAGAATAAAGAGAATAACTGGGTGCAATATGGATTATGCCATACTATTAGTGATATATATTGCAACCTTTTAATTTATTCACCAGGGAGCTCAATCGTCATGCTGGAAAAGCCTACAGGGAGTGCACAAAAATGTATCACATTTTATTGAAAATATAGACAACTGACTGTAACAATGTTGAGGAACAGATAAACAATGGCCGAAAACCATTTGTTTCACTGCTTGTTTGCGTATTGCATACTTTTTTCTGTTCATTTCTATATGGTGTAAGCCTATCGACAAGACTGTTTTGTCTACATGTAAAATACCTCTAAAAAGCAACTGACAGCTTGCATTTATCATGATGACATGAGGCAGAAACTTGTCAAATATGGAGAAAAAAAGGTGTTGACACCCATCGGTTGTATTTAGGCGCAGTGCACAGCTACGCTGGAGAGAATACCATAACCAGCGGTTTATCATCTAATTAAGCCGGTTGTTGGTCTTATATCGTACCAAAATGCTGTGCTATAATAACATCAAACAAAGCGGGCGTTCCAAACTGTTCATGTTCACATAGGGCGTCCAGCATGTAGGTCAACTAGGCGTCTGCCGTAAACATTCATCTAGCGTTCGTTTGTTGCACATTGTGTGATATGGAGTATATGCCCCGCGAGAGGGCAATCGTCGAATGTTATGAATGGCAGTGCAAAACTGGTGCGACTTATGAAGAGAAGCAAATGGATTGTTGGTAACTTAAGCACCGAAGACCTGATTACAATGCGTGCCTTGAACGCTGAAATTACAGTTGGTTATCGCGACGAATGAAAGGAAAACGGTTCATCATTTTTAAACGTATTCTCATCAATGTAAAACAAGTTTGGCATATTACTGCGCACTGAAGTTGAGGTTTATATGTGTGCAGTTCCAACTTTGCTGGACAAGCGCGTGATTTTCTGTAAACCGCAACGATAGTGGCAACGTATTTCTATTTTCTGCAAAGTAATGTGTATGACCAAAAGGTTTGACCAAAATAATTAAAAATCTCACATACATATTGCATCGCGAGATGGATACATACAGTAAGTTACTTTCATATATGGAAGCAACGATAGGAAAATCTGCATCCTGTGAAACCTTATCGAAAGAACTTCTGTTATATGAATTTTTCACAGTAGATTTGGAAACGCCTCCAAATGTTGTATCTACTAGGATAGAATCTTTTTGCTTGACTTCATGCAATTCACTACATGTAGGCTCAGCTGAGTAACTGTGTCACACTGTATTGCTGTCGAACCGAATTGAATAGGTCAGCAACTATATAAATGACACCATAACAAACTTCATTTGGGAATTCTCATCCACCCTCCCCAATGTCCTGGTTGTCACACACATATTAACTGGCTGGATTTCGAAATCCAAAGGTGCCCGTAGCCAACAAACACCTAAACGAGATTATCTCGTATTTTGCATTTCTCACGAAATATCATCGCACAGCATATAGTCCGTCAGTGAATCCATGAGAGCATTGAAACATAACCGATGGTTGGCAATCTTGATATAATATCTTCCGATTAAACAAAATTGAAAGCTAATGAAATGTTACCCTTCTTTGCTCACAAGTTCTGGTCAGAGGGCTGGGAAATAAAAGTTGAATGGCAGTCGAGCACAGTTCCTCTCCTGCAAAAAGAGTAATCTGGGCACAAAATTTTGGATTAGAGCACAGTGTGGGTCACAAGAGTTGGTTTTTGCCAATACATTACAGCTTATATAACGGGGTTAAAATACAGTAGGATGGAGATTTTACATATAAATATGACTATAATACATTGTTAAACTTGAAGGAATATCGATATTATCTACTTTTTATGGTATGGCTTTTAGTCCGCATTTGCCAATGATTAGGAGGGGCGAGTGATAATTGGGTGGTTGGAGGGCCATGGGAGACACAATGCTATTCACAAAAGTTTTTGTGCTCACAGGGGTGGATTGTGAGTGCGAATTCCAGTCAAGTCAAGTAAAGCTTTATGCATGCCTTAGGATGAATTTTCAGCACATTTGACTAGCTACGGTTAGGAAAACGTTAAGCACTAGAAAGCGAATGTACATTTACTAAATGAAAAACAAACTGATGTGTGTGACGGCATTAAAACCAAAATGGTCGGACATGTGTTCAGTACTATTAATTGTCTTGTTGCATTGTCGGATAAATATCCGATAATAAACGACTGCAGCTCCGTCGCCGGTTGCATATGCAGATAATTCCTCGTCCGAACTTCTCACAAATCAAAGTCGTCCCCCGGAGAAAATACATTCGGTTGACGGAGCTGAGCCCGATCGGCTTGAATGAGGGGGCATACCACAGGAGTGACAGTAACTGATTGCTCTTCCTTCCGATGTTCCATAATCCCACCTCTGACACCAGATGTGAAGTGGGTACAGAAATCACGCGGTATGTATGAAAACCCGCGGGAAGGCTCTACAATGATATCAATAGATACTCGTTACCACGGACACTCGATCGCACCTCTCACTGTCTGACACGCTCACAAAGGGAGAACCCGACGTATATTAATGTACAAAGCAAACGGAAAAATGTAATCCACAAACTGTATCTTGGAAGGGGGAGTACACAAGGTTTGTATCGATAATGAATTCTCATGTATTTCCTGATTGTTCGTTGTTAGTGTTCACCGTATTTAACCATTGTGCGTCTGAAAGGGACAGGGAACGTAGAACAATTATCAGTACTAAACACATGTCCAACCATTTCGGTTTCAATGCCGTTAAAGTGTTAAAATCCCTAAGTGACAGATGGTTATTCAAGTCAGTAATAATAAATATTCGTTCCATTGACCAAGATACGAAAAAAAGGGATGATAGTGTTTCTATATGTAGTGGTGCATGCACAAAGAATCCTTAATTTGGAACGGGTACTCGTATGAGACATCGCTTTGTTGAGATTGGCATGCAGGCGGTGTTCTTCATATGACAGTATATGGCTGATAAATCTATTGGATGAATCAAAATGCTTGCCCACAATAAAATCACTCAAAACGGTCTTTGACATGCCACTCCAACGGGTAAGAAGTTTAGGAGGTCTGGAAAAGAGAATAAAGTCGTTCTTCTTTAGACCAGGAAAATATACGGTGGAACAGTACAACCAATGTGTAAGAATACATACAGTCACATAATTGAGAATTGTATTTAGGGTAACGCTAAGCTTTCTAAGCCTCAAAGCGTACAAGGATAGTCATCGAACCCTAATTTAAATGTTTTCAACATGTTTGGACTAAGAAATATTAGGTGATAAGGTAACTGCTAGATATTTGACAGAGTTAGCTTTTGGGATGATATTACCATTAACAGAAAGTTCAAGATGATTTCTCAAAAGGGTTTGATAATGCGGGCCTATTTTAAGGTTAAAAGAAACATCTAAAAATTTATCTACATTGAGCATTAAAGATCGGGGTGTCGATCGACTAAATATTTTATTTTTACAAACTCAAAGTTAAAAAAGCAGTCAGGATTAGTCGAGGGACAACCGACCACTAAGTCATCGGCATACTTGCGCGCAAAGTTGGGAGGGGATAGGAAGGTTTCTAATGTACACTGAAAAAAGAAATGAAGGCAAAAAAGCAACATAAAAATACCCAGAGTTAAGTTCTAGCAGGGAGGAAGATATTTACCGTTAAAACAGTGAATTGCCTCCCCTGCTTCCGCTGGGGCCAAGATTCCATGTTTAGCCATCTTACGTTGTTATTCGCATCCCCGGTATGCTGGACAAAACACCCTGGTCAAGTCAACTTAATGACTTAAGGTATGAACAGATTCCGCTCGTATTTGACTACGTTGCCCTCAAAGCTCCCGTTGAAAAACTTAAAGTATGCAAAAGATATATCGACGACGTATTGCCCTTCATGGACGCGGACAGTAATCCCAATGGGCCACTAGCAATATTCAACTGTGCGCATCCAAATGTTTAGTTTACCTCAGAGGAGGGAACTGCCAATCAAATCGCATTTCTTGATGTTTGCCTCGAACGCCGTGAAGAGGAGCTTATCCAACTTTCGGTATATCAAGAAAGCACCTGGTTGGGTCAGGGAATTCAATTTCAATGTTTCCTTTCTCTCAAAATAAAGCAAAACGTAATCCAATATCGCATTAAGAGAACGCAAAACTCCGTTTGATTGAAACATGTCAGAGTGAATAATAATTCCTACTCCAGGTCTTCCAATAAAGTGGATATCTGGATGAATTTCCGGGACGCATATTAAACGTCAGACAAACAAAAACCTTTAGAGAAGAAGAGAAAATAGTTTTACTATCACTGTCACTATGACGGAAATAGTTACTTGAACGTTGGCGAATGCAATCACTCAAATTTTCCAAGCCGTAAAATTGCGTGTCACACATTTGTACCCACACCAGCACTCAGGCTGTAGCTCAAAGATGCGGTTCCTGTTTCAGCGATTTCATTCTGCGTTTACTCGTTTACCTGTTCCTGTGGAACAAGAGAGAAGAGAGTTTGTGAGCATCATCCGGCTTGGTTATACCCTTGGGTGACAAAAACAATTACGATCGGAATCCGTTCACACCTTGTCGGTCATTTAGGTCATTTAGTTGACTTGATCAGGGCGTTTTGTCCTCCATACCAGGTTTACAAACAACAATCTAAAACGACTAAACATCGAATCCTGGCCAATGCCGAAGGAGTGGAAATTCGCAATCACAAACCTTGTGTGCGCAACAAAAATTTGTGAAGACATTGTGTCCCCCGTGGCCCTCCACTCACCCTATTTTCACCCTCCCCTTCTGATATTTGCAAATCCGGATTAAACACCATACCGAAATCAAGCCACATTATCTATATTCTTTCAGGTTTATTAATTTATTATTTTCATTTTTTGTGAGTAATATCTCTGGCCTCCCGTATTTAATCCGAGTTACATAAATTGTAATTTATTGGCGAAAAAAGGCGAATAAGTGAAAACAAGTCTTCATTGCTAGATTCTGCTCTATCCCAAAATCCCTGTTGGTGGTCAGGTGGGATGATGAAATTTAGACTTGAATCGAGTAGATCTGATCGCTGATCTGGCGTTCCTTCCCTGATGTGATATGTAACAACATACATATGAGCTGTTTAAACCATTTGGTTACCTGAAGTTGTGTTCTAGATGTGGATATAGGCATATTTCGAGATCTGAAACATGGACGACATTTGATCTTATTTGTACAAGTGGGGTATGAAAAACCAGTGTATTATTTCGCCAAGTATTAGGACATTTTTTACACATAAAAATATAAAACGAATGACGTCTTACGGAATTGCTTGAAATTAGGAATTCGGGTATCTTGGTGAACCCTAATTCACACATCAAAAAATTAAAAAAATGCATCACTCGATCTATTTATCTCACCATGAAATAATCACTGATATAAGGGTTTCAAATCATTTAAATAAACAACTTCAAAGCCACCTTTTTCAAGATCACGCATATATAAACCCGTGTTTCAACTTCTAAATGGTTCTTTCTTTCAAACCAGACTATCATAAAATATATTGCCATAGGATAGAAAAAGCCATTTAACAAAGTCAAACACTTTTAATGGGTCATTTTATATACGATGGCAATTTATTCTTACCCTCTTTCCGAATGCAGTTTGTTACAGTTACCGATTTTCCCTTGTCCTCAACAATGCTACTCCATCATGAAATTTGATTCAAACAAATTGCTATCTTTTAAAGATGGCTGCACTAATTTTACTGGCAACTCGAAATGTGAAATGAGAGAAACGCTGAGGAAAATTACATGAGAAATTCAATACGCACATTACTGAGTGACATGTTCAACAGCATAAGTATAAAAACTCACGATATAGTCTGCTTTTTGAAACACTGAAGTCATAGTTTGCTCGATCAAGAGAAATGGAATGTTTGTTGACCAGTAAGACGCAGATCAACAGACATCTAAGACCACTTGAAAAATTAATCATGTCTAACGTTTCACACTTTATTCCAATTTGATAAAACCATTCTTCCTCACACTCGTCGATTTTTCAAATGTGTTTTCTAGGAAACCACGATTCACGTTGTATATGTTTCTCTACTCCTGACCTAGAATCGCACTACAAGTTAGACCTGTCGGGTAATTTTAGTGCNAGACCTGTCGGGTAATTTTAGTGCTTTCCTGACCGTTATTCATTCGGGGGGGGGGCGAAAGTTATATACGGATGTCAAGTCCAATTTAACACCAACGTAATTCTTGAGTATCCGTTTTTAACAGTAAAGCGTAACGGACGAGGACATTTATAGGGTTTCAAGTATAAAAAACAGATGCTGGACTTCAAACAGTGCCGTTCATGAATTATAATGCATGATCCTATGTTTGATCAACCACCAAGGAGATATATTGCTACTACAGATGTTATTGAAACGCTTGAGACAGTTAATGTTTCCTTCCTTCCGTGTAGGAATTCTTTTGTTAAATAGACCTGATGATCCGTATCCAAGGCATGAAACCCACACCGAAAACCATCAAGAGTGCCTGGTGCCTATGAACCATTGAATTGGTCAATCCAAGCTTGCTACTCTAAATTGATTGAGCCATTCGCACAAGGTGATAGCCGTTGACCGTGTAGCTCATGCGTAAGGGTTCGAAGTCCCGACCCGAATGTTCGCGGTTCGAGTTCTGACGGGGAAACAAAGTGTATGCACTACCGACGAGTCCCAAACAGAACGAAACAGC
>UZAN01039482.1:142219-164561 GCA_900618425.1 Echinostoma caproni
TACCGGTTATAACAAACATTTCCTTCGCATTTAAAAAAAATCAAATAGTGGGGAATTAGCATTCTCCCAAGGAGTGAAACCCACATCCAACATCATCAACATTGCCTGGTGCCTGTGAAAAAACAAATGGGCTAATCCAAACATTATCCACCGAAAATTTTCTGTATGTTTGTAATTTCCATTTGCAGTCTCTCAGTTTTTGTTCCTTCGCTGGCATGCATTTATCAGTTTAGACTAATTACGCTAGAGTTGGCTTTTTGTACCCGAACTTAGTCTTAAGGCTCAACACATTGTTGTAAGTGTTCAACAACATCTTTACAAGCCACTGATCCCATTGTGTAAGGTAAGGTGGTCATTCCATTTTTAGTTTAACGACTGACCATTGCTACAACATTATTCACCCACTGTTTTAAATCAATTTTTATCATTATTCGTGTCCTTTGGAGCTCACTGCTCTGATAACGTGCACGTTCAGACTGCAAACAACGGGGTGAACCCCAAGTGGCACATGAGATGTTCAACAATAATTCTGATTTAGTGCGTTTTTCATTATGATCTGATTTGCTTACTGACCTAAGATTTTCCTTCTAATCTATCTACCCGAACACGATAAAGAAGAAGATCATGATATGCCACCTCATACAAATGTGAGTAGTATTGGTTGATTTAAAAAACAGGGACGATCTCGGTGACACGTGTATATATGTATGCGCCGCAAAGACTAAAACGACTAATTTCTGATTGCGTTTCGATTTAATTCTTTTATTCTCAAAATTAAATACGGACGTTATTAGATCAGTTGAGTGAGGTGATCAAATTGATGTTGCATTATGCGATTTAACACCGCAGGAGAATTTTTACACAACCGACCTTATTCTTCTGCTCCATTTTGCGTAAAATCTTACCTTAGTTTATAACTCAACGTTTGCAGGATTACATTCATTTTCAGTGCCTTGGACCATAGCAGTGAATTATTCATAACTATAAAACGGAACCAGACCGAACATTTCATTTCATTTAGAGGTTCAATATTGTATGAAGAACAAAAGAAAATCAGAAAGCATTCAAACTATCTGAGGCAATATCGCGCACCTACCCATACTACTGAACTATTCTTACCATGATACGATACTGCTGAAAAAACCTGCTTCAAAAAACACGTATTCTTAAATAGTCCACTCTAATAAGAACAGCAAGGCCGAGATGTATGCTCCTTGAACTACAGCAATGCTTGCAATACCACTGGTAGGCAAATATAGCTAAATGTTCATTTTCTTAATGGACTAGAAAACAATGTTTCAAGAGGTTAAAAGCGTGTTTTTCGGAAACTGCCCTCTTGACTCACTTTGTGGCTTAACCGAATATCCCTAAAGAGACCTAGCACCATAGGCACGATGCACGATTTATACAATGATATTCATTCCAAATTGTGATCTAATAACGCGATGGCCACCTACCACTCCCTCAGACAATGTTCAACCTTCTAAGATTGGACGACCGGTCAATTACTGCAACTGTCCACAGATCACACGCTACCAAGAACCTATATTTATTTCTGGTGCTCTAGCACAAGGTCTACTAAAAAGTCTATTCTATTCACATTTCTATTTTATGCTTATATTTCGATTCTCCAGATCTTGATAATTAAGCGAAAGATGCGAGATCCATCAACTCAGACTAACCTCCAAGCCAGTAAACTAGTTAGTGTACAGTGCTCTCAATAAAGGAACCTTCGAATAACCCTGCGAAAATGGCATGCTGCAATCATCTCGCTTTCGAAAAGTGGCAACTACAATAAACTATAAAATTCCAATTTTCCCTTGTTTATCCTTAATGACTAGATGGATGGACAAATCTCTCAACAATCATGGTTTCATCTTTAAACATAACCCTACATGGTCTGATCAGGTCAATAATTTGTTTCCAAAAACCGTAGGCCTATATTTTATTTTTCTTGTCCCAGGTAACACTTTATTCCAGGTCATCTAACTTACTTGCGTTTTGCCCCGCTGACCTTAAGGGTTTTCTGTTATCTGCCCAATCTTTTTTCCAGATACCATAAACTCATCCCCAGATCGATCAAGCTTTTATCACTATGTTTATATTCTCATTGTATACCATTGATTTTCCGTTGATTTCGTTTTGTTTTACACACCCTGTACGATATTTTCACTGCCTAATACATAGTGGTTGCTGAATATTCATCCATAAGTGCGCATCAAGCGTCCCACCAACTCATTTCATTTTCTGCAACATGCTGTAAGTTACCTACGTTCGTTTGGCGCTACGCAAAGCTAATATATTGGGGATCAGCCGGCCCAAATCATATTCCCTGAGTTTACCAAAGGTTCCTTTTGCCCAACAATGAGCCACTGAAATCAAAACAGGTTGTTCTTAGCTGAGTGATTGAGCAACAAATCTGGTGTTTGTATGTGGTACAGGTTCGAACTTCTTTAACTCAGAAATAATCCCGCCGTTAGTCACTGAACCACCATATTCAAGACTTTGTCGGGCGTTCAAGTATACAAAAATCTGAAAATATACAGTGATAATAAACTAAAAGACCATAAAGGGGTTTAGAATGCTTGATATCGACTTAAGATCGATTTTGGATCCATATTGGTCAGCGCAAAGTAAATCCCTGGTAGCTGTAGATCATCTTGTATCCAAAACGCTCTAAAGTGTACTGACAGATGTTTTACGTCAAGGTCAAAATGCCCACTTCGGAGCCAGTAATCTCCTGTTCCTGAGCAGCAACCTGCGATCCCGAGAATTTAATTTTAGCGTTAGGCTTTCACGGTACCGGTAGACAACTAGTCCTTGTTAGTAGTTGATATACCAGGCAATCGACAAGACAGAAGAAATATGCTGGCGTTAAATTTGGTGAACTGCGTATTCTTGCATAGATCTGACCGCTTTAAGGAGCATCGTCCTTTTTCGTTGAACCAGGGAATGACAAGGACCGGGGAGACGTCAATTACGAATCACTTGAGTGAGTCTAATCACACAGCTTGTGGCTTTCCATCCTTTCTATAAGATCAAGGGTAAGTTATCCAAAGAGGTCAAGTTCAGAATTTTTTCAACAGTCGAGGTGACTCCCATCCGTCTCCACAACCCACCCCCCTTGAGGACCCAGAAAAAACGTATCTAAGAAGATTGGTCTTACCATGGTCATCCACTAACAATCTGGATACATAACCTCCGTTTTTGATCTTTCACTCATTCACATATCCACCCATTCACAACCATCCTCTGCCTCTCACTTTCTATGCATACACACAGACACACTCACGATTATAAATTATCTTTCTCTAAACCCTGGTTTCCTTTCAAAATATTTGTCTCCTCTCTCCGCCTGTTTTTATCTTTTTTAATTTGTGCTGTATTTAGTCAGTTGATGTGGCACCAAAAACGAGTTTGTTTTATGTTCGCATGACTACTCAACCGGGAATAATTCCACAAAGTCTTCTTAAATCAGATATTCATTTGATCTATTTATTGGCACTGATTGCTTCTTAGATTTCTCGTGGGCGGTGATGGCCCGGTGGTACCGTCACCAAATTATCACTTCGGGGGACGTGTGTTCGAACCCCACCACCACTGCCTGCCTTTCCCCATGGCGGCCCTTTGATTGGCCGCTTCCCCCTTCCTGAAAGTTGTATCATTGTGTATTCAATGAAGAGGAAGTAAAATTAGAAAGAAAGAAAGAAGGAGTTACAATCTTAGACTGGTATTCAGCTATCCGAGAGTTTACATCGAGTACCTCGTTAGTGGCTCCGTGGTATTGGTAAACCTTCAAGTGCCGAAACCAGTCTGCCTGAAACAGTCATGTGATTGTCCGAATCATTTCTATGGTTTTCCCAATCAACTAGGTAACAGAATAATAGGACGCAAGCATAGTAATTTAGGCGACATCATTTTCATCGATAATTTCGAAGGATGGGAAACTTAAGTTTGTTCTGGTTGAGTATAATATGAGTTTAAATCCACCTTGATGCTTGCAATGCCCCGCAGGACGATCCTCTTTCTTTTCCTCAGTGTAGTACACTGAAGAGGTATAACTATCATCCAACTCGCTTAACTCAGTAAGATGTACAAAACGTTTTCTTTATCTTGAGGGTAAGTCAAACCACTGCATCCTCGTGGCGTGATTTTGGTCCTTGTGGAGCAGTTAAAATTCTTTCATCCGACAATGAACAAAATAATGAATCACGAAAATAAGCGCGAAACTGCAAGCACGAACGATTCAATTTCGGAAAACTCAACCAGTGTCTACCGCAGCATACTAAATACTTTATATGTATCAGGTGTTGATAATCTAACATGAGACCGATTCACCCTTCCAAAATTACGTCGTACTCACTTACAGTGTTGTATTCTTTGTTCAAGTTTATTTGTTAAACAAATGCACTAACGACCTCAAATTGTTAGAACCCACAGAACCCTATGGGAAAAATAGTTGAAAACTACCCCCAAATGATAAGCGCCATACATTCGGTTCGCCCGGTTTCATAGTTCTATGCAGTACACCGCGTCTCCAATGAGTTAGCAGCAAATCGTGCTCACTTGCTCCAATGGGCGTGAGCATATTATTTCGGGTCAAAAGGAAATGCCTGAAAGAAATAATCGGGACGAGAAGTGTCTTGTCAAACCCTGCGGATGGGTACACGAGCGGGCTGAATCATTGCAAGAACACAGATAACGGAGTCAATGAAAAGCAATGCCACATTGGGAAAAAAGATACCAGTAGCTCAGTTGGCGTAAACGTCATTCGAATAATCCAAAACACTATATTATTCATCATAAGCTTGCTTTCCTAAGACAACAAGCTATTCTAAAACGTATGCTGATATAGTGGTCGGTAGAACATTCCCGCTGTATTGAAGTCCTCGATACTGAGCTTAGTTCTGCATCATAGAGATTCACCTTCAGATCAACGTGGGATCCGAGGGTGTTGATAAACAAGCCAGATTAGAAGGATACTACTTTACCGTCGTCATGCCAGATCATTGATCAATACTTACCGTATACAGCGCTACCCCCCAAGATGACCTTACAATCTATAATCCGCCGTAAGCCAAGTATCCATAATGACTAGCATGTCTAAATCTTTTATATGTCATTTGATCTTCTAGTTCGCGTAGTTTGCTTGCGAGCCCACGGGACGTAGTCAAAGGAAGAACAGCATCGCATCACTCTGTTTGTTGCTCTGGTTTGCATCTTCTTCAAAACAGTGTAGGGTTTCTCGGATATTTTTCCTGACACAGGAAGTCAAAATGCAAAGGTAACTGCTGTGCAACTGAAAATCCCTTATTTTATAATCTGCCTTGTTTTCTGTTCAATCCTGCTGAATTTTGTACAGTGCACGGTTCATTCGGCAGCATAGAGGGAGGATAAGCTCAATAAGAAACCGTAAATTAATACATTTGGCTTTATGAATCTGCCATGGAACAATTCGGGCATTCTCGTTGGAAGTGAATAACTTTTTAGGGTCTTCGGTACGCTTCCGCATGCGTTTTTTCGAGTCCCACATCCGTCCCAATCCTTGTCAAGCGTTTCCACTTCAACCCTTGCATGGCCACCTAGCTCAACTGGTCCATATCGACTTTAGGTGATATTAACCAGAATGTTTTGAGGCCATCGCTGAGACGTTCATCAACATCATTATTAAAATACCCGAGTGATAGACACTCGGTCACTAAGTGTTTTACTCCGCGCGTACAAACGATTCTTACAAATATTACAGATTGATTTATCCCAAAGTAAAAATTACATCAAACATCACAGTGCTTTTTTCAAGATTCCATGGCCGACGCACACAGAATGATCCATACACCGATTATGGTAAGAACTACGATGAGACTATACTCCATACTTCCGCCGCTTAAATGCAATGAATCACTAATAGCACTCTCTTATACAACCTGTTGCATACAGTGGATGCATATGTGAATAAGCGGTTACACATTTACCCATCTGATTGCTTCTCCAAGTTTAAGCATAGATGTCCGTCTGGTAATTTCTATTTTCCTAGTCAGCCTTTGCATTGAATATTATTTCTAATTATATTTTACACCTTATTGCACTTCGTTATAAACGTTGTGCAAATATTTCGTGAAATTGCATGAAATTTCTCTGTTCCATCACCATTGTTGCGAACCTACTTTGATCACGTCTGAGCAGAACATGTGCCCAGCACAATCCTAATATATTTTTCATAAACCATTTATTCAAGGGAAAAATAAGATCTGAAGAAACTATTAAAAGCTGACCGGTTTGCTTTTGTGCAATGAACTTGACTAACATTAGTTATCTAACTGAATCAATTTATCAGAGCCTTGAGTGGCTTCCTTTTAGCATCAAGCTCCAGGTTTCGAATATTCAAACTTACGATACTGAAACCAGTTAAATTTCACCATATCTAAGTATATTTTCGATTCTGACGTTAGTTCAAACCAGCAAAACTCTATCCACAGTCACTCAAGCTCGTTGAGATTAAATTCTTTAAGCTTATTGAATCTGTGTGGAAAGCACAAACAACTGAGAGACACTACAAACTTGCAGCATTGAGGGGGATAGGGCCAGCTCGTTTGAAGCATTCACTTTAAGGGGCTTCGGCTGAGATGAAAAATAGCAGACTACCCAAGTAGAGTACCAGATAGCCGATTAAATTTGCTGTATCATTCAATTTACCAGAACCACCGTCTCTGTGCTTTAATTGATCAATCCGTAATTACAAGTATCGAATCTGAATATATATGCGAACGGGTGTAAAATAAATCATGTTTGATAACAACCTAAACAACGTGAATAACGAAAATGTCAGAATGAAGTGCAAAACCCAGAAGTGATTGTAAAATAATGAGACCTGCAATTTGAAGTAAACGTTCTTTTCGAGTAATTCAAGTAATTTTCAAGTTTAACCACACACTTTGAATTGATTTACCGACATGATTCCTCAAACTTTCCAAATGGTTACTTACAACTTGGTAGACATACTTTCACAGTTAGTGTAACGTACCGGTTCAACCAAACATTTTGCTTCACCGAGCAAGAAAATCGGCCAACCGTAAAAATGAAATGATCACCCAGATAAGGTGGCATTGAACCGAATAAACGAAAAACGACCGTTGACACAATGTGACACACCAGTCCACAAGCCAATTCTTTCCATTTTACGATCTCTATCTCCGTTTAAGTAATGTGCCTTCTATCAGTTTTCTTGTTTGCGGGAGTGGTTGACAGAGCAAGACAATGTTGCGCATCTAACTTTCACGGTGTCTGATGATTTTCCATAAACCTGGACGACTTTCACCAAACAATGGTTTACCAAACATGCAGTTCAACAATAAACAATACTAGCGGAAAGAGCTTGGGACGTCAGCACATGCAAACTCGTTTTTTATTACCTACAACGGTTTTGGAACATGATTTTTCGGTTTGTTGGTCATAAAATTCCAATGTAACAATCTATGCTGTTTCTGATATTGCTATTGTCGAACATCTAATCATAGTAACTCGATAACACAAGGAGCAGCAGTACCTAGATGAACAATATGACGTTTTCCGGATACCAAACTCTAGTGAATAGCGTACGTAGGGCATGCTTCATCGCATGCACGCAACGGGCTTTGGTGAAGTACAATAAACGTGACAACAACAGCAGTCCTGTGTTGATGGGTCAGATCATGGGACCTTACTCCTGAATTTGCTTACCAGTTATTCTGGCCGATAAAAGCTGATGGAATTTAACATTTTGTTGAGAACATTTCCCTTTGTGTATAATCCGTATTCACATAGATTTATGATAAAATCTACTTTGGGCTATGGGTCATATGGTAACTAGCACACGTTTATTATATCAATGAACCTAGGCTCTCGTATTTTGCAACACTCGGGTGTTAGTCTAAATCAACCAATTCTAAGGAGCGTATCGTATCCTATGGTGCATGATAATAATATTCGGAATCCTGCACACTCCAGTCCGCAGCTGGACAAGCCGTGCAGCTTCAAATGAAACCATATTTATGCATCCGAATACCTGTAGGAGGTCAAAATAATACCCAATTCCTTGCCGGAATTCTTTGAAATGCTTGGCTGTACACATGTACAATAATAGCAGGTGGTAAGAAACCAAAGCAGTATGAACACAATTCAGATAAAATGCTGCGTTTGTGCACAGAACTATCATTAACCAACACTTCGTCGATTTGGATTGTAAAATAAAATTTTAGCTTCACAAGCAAATTATTACTTAGTGGTATTTGTAATAGCTGGAAAGACCTGATACTACACTGTGTTAGTCATCTAATCCATTGTTACCAACCTCCAAATACTTCTGTCTATTGGACCAGATATTTTCCCGGAAGGATCATAGTTACTCTTTATGGTACACAAAGCGAGTAAAACTGTATTAATTGTTTATCTGTATAACTCTTCCCTGATATTATCTGACGGTTGGTTTAATGCGATAATGTGATGTTCTGTCTTGTCAATTGTCCCAATTTCACACTGTTCTCTGAACCACAAAAATCTTTCTTAAACGGATTGGAAAATGGACCCTCAGTTGTTTTATATTTTTCATAGCACGCTCGGCTGCCAGCATGGGTTCACCAGCCCGTCAAAGAACTGAAGCTTTCCATAAAATAAATATTGTTTCATTTGTAGAGTAGCCTATTTTAAAGAATAATTCCTCATAAATCTTTTGAAAATGACAGTGTTTATCTTCAGGTTACGAGCACAGTTTAACTTTAATAAGATCTTTGAAAAATTGTTTAAATTTGTCAACCCATTTATTAGAATATTTGGGATGGTGCTATATTATTGTATTGTGTCCTGTTTCCTTTCTTCCCATCCGATTGGGACATTTTCATGTGACTCATGCTGGGCTCTCAAATTATGCAATTGGGTAAAAATTTCAAATGTGCTGTGAACCTGTGTTTCAAATGCTCATGAGAAAGACGTGTTCGTTTCCTGCAATGCCGTTGGGGTTGAAGCATAGTCAGTGGCGAATAAAGTGTCACCATTGACTGTTGTAAATGTTTTTTGAAAATGTAGAAAAGCCATAGTATAATGAATATCTTATGATTAAGTAGCTTGTGACTACAACATAGGACACTCTTGATAATGTATACGTATATATTCGACGGTTTGAGCTTTCATACCTAATACCTTTAGGTTTTTCTGCAAATTGTTCATCAAAACCTGCGAGATAAGGCTAACTAGGGATTGCGCTCTACGGATTCCTGATAACCATTCCAAAGTTAGTAAACGGCTAATATGTTGGTCTATTTTGAACTTGATGCGTATGCTTCTTGTTTGTGTAATAATCTTGGACCCGACAGAATCTGTTTGCACATATTATTAATTGCTTTTCATTTCCCCCAATTATCAACCATTCACTTGGTGTATGTGATGTTACAGGCAAACATATTTTCCCCATTTGTATTTGTAGTTGAATAACTTTTGTAAGCTCCTATGCTTATACTTCAGGTAATTTTATTCTCCCCTTTGTCACCCGCTATTCATATGTTGAAACTGAGGGACACCTACCATTCTGCTAATGTGCGCAAGATTTTTGAATTCTTACAGAGAACATATACATGTATCATTCATTGTATACCTCTCCTTAAATGCGTGTTATTGAAGTGGAACTTTCATCGGGCGTCGTCTAAAAAAACAGTCAATAACAGCTATGTTACTTATCTAGTATTCTGCAATAGGTACATTTTTCTGAACTCAAAATCAAGAGAGCGATTTCAAATGTATCTAGTTGATTACCGTGAATGTCAGTGATTGACGGGTGCAGCTAAGTACATCGGAAATCGGAGGACGCAACACTCATATTTTTCGCGTTTGCCCTTGTGCTAACCTGTAACCATTAGCGATGAACACGTTTGCACACTGAATCCAGCAGATTTATGGCCAAGATTGCATCTGCTTCAAATGAAGACTTTGAAAGTGCATGCTTGTCATCTTCGTGTCCTTCTTGATATGGGGTAGTTATCCGTTGGGCAATTCCAATTTGGCACCAGCCGCGAAAAATTGTGATGATCATCAGGCCACAGGAAGCAGTGGTGTGTAAAATAGTCCCTCTGCGACATTCGTTACGTATCATCTGCATTCGTGCTGTATTATTTCAGTTATACATTCATAAGCTGGAACCACAACGGCAAATATCAGCATAATCATTACCATATGAAATATCCCTGGTTCTTCGAACCAGACGTGTACCTGATCCTGATTTAATATGCCATCACAGTGACATCACCGTATCAGTCAGATAAATGGTAATTCAACAGGAAAACGAAATTACTTGTGCTTACTCGATTCGAATTTCTACTATCAACGAACTATGTAGAGCTACTCGTCGGTTAAAGCTAGAGAAAGTGAGAGAAGGAATAGAAAATGCCATGACAGGCTTTTCGCAAATACAGAAGTAAAACTTTGAATAAAGAAGAAGTGAACCAATAGGTTAATGGAGTGAGAATAAACGCTCAGCATAAATCTACTCAAATTTCGCTTCGCACTGAGGCACTGGAATAAACGATTCTGGCGCAACTTCGGGTGAGCAGATATCCTCGATTTTAAAGGTTTCCGAAGAAGACTTTTGTCACCAATATATTCAGTTTAACATAATTGATCTGGGTTTCTTTTCTCTGTCACAATCATATAATTTAACTACTAGTGTATTTATGTTGTATTTTACGAAATGACGCTGGGAATGAAATACCAACCACTGAACGCATACTGGCTACCTCTGATGATAAACATATGTATTTAAGTTTTGTTCAAAACCTGGATATAGTTACACAATTTATCCTCCGACATGTTTATAAATAAATCTCCGAATGCACAAATATATACTTGTGGTTTGCCCGCGTTTTGAAGCTAACTGCTGCTGTTGTCCTTTCATCAATTCATTTGTTCAAATACGGCACCCTTCGAATATCAAAACCCAGCAAACTCGGGGGATAAAACTGTATGTAATAATCAAAATTGAACACAATCTCGAGGAATTTGAACGCCCACTTCGCTGAGGACCTCTTATTCGAGGAAAGTTGTTTTAAAAAGGCACGAGCTACGATGGATTTAATCCCTTTGGAAAACACAATCAAATAAATATCAAAACTCTTAGTCATCGGTTGACCCATTCTCTGCTGGCAAGCACTCGGATATTCCGATTGTTTGAAATCCCCGTGTATTTGTCTATTATCGCGTGGCGTGTGTACCGCGTCTGATCGTGCTTCACGATCACGACAGCTTTCTTACCGCTGAGAAAAGGTTTTCACAGATTTAGTCAATATTTTGGATTGGTCACTTTTTCCTTCTTCTTCCTCCTCTCCAATTTGTACTCTTTTAACTAAAATGTCCGCCTTTTGCGTACAATGTGTACAATTCTAATTACAATTACATTTGCCAAATTTTATTATTGTAGTAGTCCCTTGTCTGTAGCAGATTCCAAGTTTCGTAATGAGTTCAGGTTTTCCGTTGCCATTGAAGCCGAAAATATTCACAATAAAATCCCCGTTCCACCGAAAATCAAGAATACTTCACTGCAGGTAAGGATTATTCTCTGGTGAATCAAGCTCCTATCTCCGTGGCACTAAACTGAATCCTTTATAACGGCCATCCACAGTAAACCTTCCGTTCTGAAGTATTTTCAGGGGATGCGTGGATCACGAAAGATTTTGTTATCATGCTCGTTGGAAACCACAACGATTTATTAAGTAAGAGTGCACACTAATGATCTACCACAAGTTCCGCATACTGCTGCCAATACGTTCAACTCTCTGAACAGAAGTTACATGAAACGATATGCCCAATACAATTTTGCATAGTGACTCATCTTTTAGGCTAGAGATTTATTCTTTGCCACTGCGAAACGCCATTTAATGGAGACCGCTCATTATCACTTTGTGGAGCAGTGGGAGTGTAACGAAGGCTTCACTACGGTTGTCCTGTCAGTTAAATCAAATTATAATTTCTTATCTCATATTCTTGTCTGATCTTCTCGAATGACCGGAACACAAACTGAATGGTCGTGCAATGTATATGTTTCTAACAAATCCCTCGAGATAGATGCCGGTTGTGCGATGGGAAACCAAAACTATGTAGATGAGAAATCTGTGTGCGGTGTTTATTTTACAAGCAGGTAAACCATAATAAACATAACCCAACATAAAAATACTTAATGTTTGAATCCTGGGATTATTTGCCTTGTAGACGGATTGGCTGTGAATGCATAAAACCCAAAACGGCTAATTTGCCGTCACAAGCGTAAATTGCAGTTGCAATAAACATACCTCAGGAGCTTCTGTCGCCAAAGATTCACATTTTATTTGTGTACATGATGTCAGGGGTAGACGTTCAGTGGTGTTCCAAATATGATGAAACGTTTACAGTTTATGGTTGTGCATTAAAATGGGCTGTTGTAAGACAGAGAGATACAAAAGAATAGCACTGAGTGCATTCGATGCAGACTACGCGTAGTTGAACTTTCGTAAAAGCGCTCCTCCTTAGACGTTTGAATCCAACGGGGTTTAATTACTTATCGCTTTGGTGGGTCTAAAGATTCCATTCAGTCATACCGAACGTGTACTTAGTTAGTGTAATACCAATGTAATAGCACATTTGATAAAACTTCATACAACACGAATTTGATAACCCTAGAGTGTTTCAGGTTATCGTCGCGGAGTTTTTTCAATCCTCCAAACACATGTAATCATCATTTTGTTTCAGCTTCCCCTCCTTTTTTACAGCACGCATTGTTTCAAGCAAATGCATTAAGAAACAAACTCATGCGAGGAAACTCACCTAATCCAGAAAGACACCGGTGCATAATTCTCAGTTTGAGCTTGTGGGAGATCATTTCAGTTGAATCAATTATCGTTTCCCTGGAGGGAATGTTGAATAATTGAGCAACTGCAATTTGGTCACTTTGGATCACATGAGCACGCTCAGAATCGGGTGAATTTTGAAATGGATGCTAATTAAGTTCAAAACCATTTGGTGACGGTGGGTATATGCAAATGAAACCGAATACAGTACTCCTAATTTTAAAATTTCTGGGCCTGGTTCAGAGTAACCCAACGTTTTGAAAACATCTCTGTCCAAAGAGTCTTCTAGTTGAAAAGAATTTCATTCAGTTTCGCATCTGAACGACTGAAGCATTCACCGATAGCACATTATAAACTGCTTGATGGTGGGGTGTTGGGGGGGGGGGGAACACACACTGAACGACATTATTCTAGCACAGCACTAATTTATTGTTAACTTCTCTTCACAGCGTTTATCTAAGATGATGATGTGTGGTGTTCGGATACACTGTTTGCCAACAGCTTGATATTATTTATCTATGTTTAGTTGTATTCTCATTTAGGAAACTTCATTTTATCGTATTAGCTCCGTCATTGTGTTGTATGTATCACATGTAACTCATTTTTTGAAATATGTTTCTTGATAACGGTACGATATCGGTATTTACGCGTTCTATCGAACAAACCAAGTGGGAACGGTAATCAGTAATAATACTGCAGTTTTAGGGTTTTCTCAGTTCGCAAAAAGAGCAGACGTTGTTAACAGTAACCGAGCGAAAGATGGAACTGATAACTTTTTTAACTAATCAGCCGGTAGCTACAAATGTCCACAACCTTTTGAGGAAACCCAGGTAATAGAAAGTGTATTAGAGCGTCAGTTAACATTAATATATTCATGTGCGACTAGGAGGAAGCTTCATAGTGCTGGAGAGATAGCGCATCTCAAACATTAGGTGTCGCTATAGTCAACGAAACAACAATGTTCCAGCTGTACAAAGGTGATAGGGCAGTAATTGTTTCCCGATATAGAATTTCGAAAGTGAGATCCTGTATGAATAAATGATATACGACACATAAAGGCAAGTTAAATGCACCCCGAACGAAGTACTTTC
The DNA here is from genome assembly GCA_900618425.1 of Echinostoma caproni. Lineage (NCBI taxonomy): Eukaryota > Metazoa > Platyhelminthes > Trematoda > Plagiorchiida > Echinostomatidae > Echinostoma > Echinostoma caproni. The sequence goes on from UZAN01039482.1 coordinate 156,150, forward strand.
GGGTCCAGTTAAGAAAAATGTCTCATGAAAACATCTTCTCTTCATAATTTGTAATAAGACAGGGAGGCATATGTGGATACATTTGATTTTGACCAATAATCTTACTTGCCGTTACCCACCTAAAAATGCACATTAATACAATCATGTCAAATAAAGAAAGACAGTAGGTGAATTTGGTCATTGGAGCGATTTGGTGTGGTAACAGTGTATGGCTAACGAGTCAGTTGAAGCTTTTTGATAAGATTTGACCATGCGTTCGGAACTGTTCTAAATAAAGTGGTGAAGGGGACAAAAAGAATGCGCGCAATGTTTGGTGAAGCGAATTCATGTATCAAACAACACGGTGTTGACGCTCAGACTGAAGTAAACTATCTTGTCTTTTGTAATGTCAGATTATTGTTTCGCTAGAGCAATACTCATGATCAATGATTGCTTACATTCTTGGTGGGTCGGGTAATCCATTCGCAGGATCAGTAATAGGATGAGATTCACGGTTTGTGCATTGGAAAGATAACATGATCTCTCTCACCCAGTATATTCAAGCACATATGTGAACATCTTGGTCTCCTCGGGGAAAGCTATCATCGATTGTAATTGCCGGGTACATAATACACTCTGGTCACCATCAGGACACACCAAAACATTAGGGGCCTAGCATGATCTATAAATTTAAGGATTTAGTCATTTCTGGGTTAGGGCATTATTCTTTTCTTTGAAACACAGCGCATTATTTATTGAAAAAATCCGTGACCCAACTGTTGTTGTCCTGATTGTTGTTTCGTCTCATACTAATATTCTTTTGTTTCAACTTGGCTACTACAGTCTAGTTCGATGGCTGCCAGCAAAAAGTAGTTGATAAAACGGAAAAATCTTTATTGTCATTTGAGAACTTTTATTCTCCCTGAATAATAACAGTTCGGAATTGGAAAAATGAGGAACGTAACTTTCGTGATGTCTGAATGACGCTGTTCACTTAGGAACAAAAGCGTATTTTTATTCGATATCCAGATAGTATTTTTCTCAGTCACTCGACCCGGGTAAGCGCATACAGCATTTACCCAATTGGGGCAAATTTTCCGGATAATCTCATTGATTCACTAGGTCCAGTTCACCTAGTACATCAAGAAGGAAATAAGACACATGCTGCAAGATGTTTACGTTTCACATAATCTGCTCCGTCACCGAGTATAACAAACAGGCACACGTATAGCACATTGGATTAATAAAGTCCAGCGAACGAATGCACAAGGATGATCAGGCAGCCAAATATTTGTCACATTGTCATGACATTTTGCAATGGGTTACCCCGGGTTTCTTGTAATCTGTTTGGGCATATCAGTTCACCAACTCTTATTTTAGGTTTACTTACGATGCCAATATGTAGCAATAAAAATAGCCCATGTGCTTACACAAAATTCATCATTCTACACGTTTTTGCGAGAAACTGAAAGGAAATAAGTGTGCTCTAACAAAAGATTCCAATGATGTATCCTTTGAAAAGGGATGATGCTTAGATTATTCTGACATACCACTACACTTAAAAGGGGGGTTCAATTCTCTAAAGGTTTTCACAAGTTCATTAAATCTTTCAATAGCGATAGCCACAGAGCGTACTGATGTTACACTAAACATGAAATTCCAATTAGTGCACCCGATCTATCCGAAGATTTCTACATAATCCCAGAACAAAATTGAAATAGGGCTGTAAATTCTCTTCCCAATATCCAACCTGTACAAGTGAAAAAAACATCCAACACTATACTTGAGAATAAATAATTTATTCTTGGAGGTAACCCTTAAAACACTTTTCGCACAAATCACAGGCCTAAATAAGTGGTTTCCAAGTGATGACCATCTTCTCCGTCATCCTGTTTCGACAGAAACATAAGCATGTAATTGATAAAAATCATAAGAAACGTATTAACTGGAAAGCAGAGAATTAAACCTGTAATGGAATCGAAAACGGAAGAAAAGTTGAGAAGATTCACCAATCAATTTTTTGGGATATGTGTAGGGATTTAATTCAAATTACAGTAATGACGAAGTAGTATCCGCCTCAAATTTTCTTGGGCATTATGCTCATTAAATCAAGCCAATAAAAACCCTAATACTGGAAAGTAAACAAGAGAGAATAGCACGCTTTTTCTGACCCATCTCATTGTCAGTTTTCGCCACGAGATGAAAACTCTTGGATAAAATATCAACTAAAGACGAATTTAGAATGAAAATAATGGTGTAAAGCCTCCGAATGTGAGGAATAGAACATGATTCAATAGCTTCAATAATGGAGGACTTGAAAGTCGTTCACTAAATCAGTTTAGGACTAACGTACTGATTTCCAGGCAAAACTCTGACTTTCTTATTGATTTTTCTTTCAGGTACTCGATCTCATCTTTGATTTACAAGGAAATCCGTATAATATCGCGCCATACGAGATGATAGGCCTGCGCACTCGCGACTTCTCTATATTTTGTTTCATTAATGTTTTCAATATAAACATCTCACACGAATTCACTCGAGTAGGTCAGCGTAATCACTCATTTTGCCAAACAAAATGGCAGTATGGAAACTAACTGAATTAGGAACAGACGTCCTCACATGTGATATGTGTGCGAAAGCAGTATGGCCCGAGGAACTCTAGCGTTTGTTGCTCCACTCAATAAACCCCGTTCTAGTAAACTCATGATAGCTAGATAGAACAAAAAACAGAGCAGAGAGGTTTGTCAGAATATTTTAATGTAATACGATTGGTTTTATGAACAATTTTCATTACATCAACAAACATACAACCGATAGAACCATGTACGTTTCAAAATAACCAGTAAATAGAAAAAAATGCCATGAAGTGGTTGAATTGACCAAAAGGATCAGAAGGCATTTCATATGAAGTTATCGTGATTTGTTAAGATTAATCCTACGACCATTGGCTGCAGTTTCATCACATCCAGGATAGTCTGGTGGAAGTTGATTTTACTGTGGCACTGCGTGTCTATTTCGAGTCGATGTGGATTCGCGGGGCTCATTCGATATGATTCACGGTTTGAACTTCCTGTCGCATCAACCATTACCGGTGGACAGAAGAATTAACGCGTGATGAATTAAATTTCATGAGTCCACTTTGTCTTGCTATTCAATTCCAGGAGAACTATTGCATCGAAATTTAATATTCATCCATTTAAGTGAAACATCTTTGCCATTTCTCATTTATTGACTAGTCCAAACATCGAATGCATAGCTAGTGCTTCGTTTTCAACTCTTTATCCGAATGGTTTGGGTGTTAGTCCAGGAAATGTCACAAAGCATAACTAATAATAAGGGTTCCCGTCAAGGGTGATGAAGTTGTCTATTGCTACTAGCCAGTCATTCCAGAGTACTTCCGTGAGATTTAAGCGGTATTCATCAAGTAATGGGGACTAACAGGACCAAGAACAATGCTGGTAAACAGTATCGATCAAATGGGTGAAATCAAATAAAAGATTCTAAAATTCTGGCCATAGATCCAAAATATTTTGCCTTCGTAGTACGTTAAGAGCAGTTGAGCTGATATATGTCCCTTATACTTCTACCAACGCATATCGTGAGTTAACAAAACAACTTGGCTTTGTATTAGATAGAATTACAAGTAGCCTTAACCAGTCACGAAAAATTCCTGGAGAGCGTTGCAGTTAAATAAGAAATGTCCTCGATTTCATACTCGCTCATGTGTAAAACTGTCGTTCAGAACGGTCTACACCACAGGCCAGTGTATTTTGACTAATTTGAGTCTTGTAGTGAAAAGGGTTTCATCTGTACACGTTTTCCTCTGTCAAAATAAAATAATCGCCCTCTTATTTCACACAAAACCATATCAAAATCCGGTGAACATACCGTACGATTTCATTCCGATTCTGTCTGGAATTTCGCGCATGATCGCCTTGTTGCATGCCAGAAGCAAAACCGCGTGCAGCTGAAACAAATCGTTGTTGCCATTGGACCCAGAGCTTTGATCTGAATCACGTGCGCAATTTGTTCACTCGTCAACACCACTGCGTTGATGCCTGTGTCATATTCGATGTCGTTATTGCTCCAATGAGCCTAGAAAAAACATTGCCGAATCGCACCACCTTTCCCAAGTCCGGGTGTTTGTGGTACTTTTCGTGTGTGCTTCCGGATTCCTTCTACCTTTTTTAAACTTATATGATACGTTCTGAAACTTGAAACAAATTTGGCAAAGTGTAAATAATAGTTTGAAATAAAAATGAGTAACGAATATTTTATACATAAAATCTTTTACTGACGAAAATCAGAGCAAAATATTCTATGTACTGATTTGTTTTGTGCTGCTTAAAAAATCGTCTTGAATGTCTACCAACGATGTGTTACATCCCAAAGTTATTGTTGTTTCTGGATTCCAGTTTGGTGTAGTTTATGCATCAGTGCAATGTTCAACGGGATCTATTGGTCACAAGATATCAGGCAATGGTGCATCAGTTGGTCACCAGTGAACACTCTGAGAATAAGCATACTACTCGAGCTGATACGAGTCAGTGAGCACCAGACGCAATGAATCAAGCAGTTGCGGTAACACAAGGCTCCACACTAGCCGATACAAGGAAATGGCGAATCACTTCCCCGCACTGAGAAGCGGGTTAAAAGAATAACTAGACTGCTTGGAGTAATTTAAGGAGTAAATATGGGCTGTCAAGTTCTTTTGTTGCTTGGGGCGTAGTACACCTTTTGAATATCTTACTTGGACAAAACCATCGATAGCGGAATGACAGCAAATGAAGTTAAAACCTTCCTTAAGACTGTACACGGCTTGCAAAGACGACTAGCTTTCAGTAGATGGATGGGAAATGCATCCTCAATCAAGGGCTACATAAAGTCTTACCGAATAGAAGCATTCTAGTGCTTCTTGAAATTTACTCATTCTATCGAATAATGAACGATTTCTAAAGATAACTGTAATAAAGTTGGTAGTTTTTCTGCCGAGGTTTGATTTGTGTCTGGTTGAAGTCAAGAGATTCCCTTAAACTGAATTCTAATACATTTACTTAAGTGTTGAGAAGACAACTGGGACCTTTAACTGAGCCAAATAAATCTGAGCTATTTGAATCACCGGAAATCAAACTCTTAACCACTAGGGAACGCGCATTTAAACAAAGATTCACCGAGCAAGGCTTAATAAAAACGTGTTAAATAAATATAGCACTCATTGATGTAATCTGAGTAATTATGTAATTACCTGAATAAATTTCGCTTACGATATTGAAAATCGGATACAGCTAACTGGTGATTCTCAAAATGGAACCGGGTGTAGAGATTTTCCGGTTCGGAATAGTTTTTAAGCTCATTTGCATTTAATCCTCATTATGCACCATTTCCGCATAAACATGTCTATAGTGATTTCTGTTAACTAGGCAGTATAATATTGAACTACGTGATCATTGTCCGGAAATTAGATGGACAGTTTGGAAGCTTTATTGAAACTGGAAATTTCCAAAACTTGTCGTTCGCTCGCGAAATCCCGTTTTTGCTGTATACTGTCGATTTTGACCAGTTTTAGTTGAAAGCAAATGGTTCAGTGAATAATGTTAAAATCTTTAATTAGGTGACAGACGTTTTAACTGCAGTTCTTTAGAATTCTCGGTCCATCGATTTTCATTCATGCAAACTTCCAGACGCCGGATTCCTTCTAAGTATTTGTGCAAATCAACCAGTTTCTCGAAGATTTGGAACTTGGATCCCTCATGTGTGAAAACTGCGTAGTCCAGTAACAAGCAATACAATTCACAATCTGGTCTTAAAGAAGCATCGAGCGAAATGTTATTTAAACATTGTGTTCAACGGAGAACAATTTGTGGTTTGGTTAGTAATTAGAAGAACAGTTCTCTGGTTATTACGAATTCAAAATGACCGATTCTCGGAGAGTCGTAGAAATACCACTGTTTTGTCATTTTTAAGTTTAGAGAAGCGCATGGCAGCATTTCTCATTGTAAAACCTTAGTCCAAACCATACAATTACTCTTGGAATTTTGCGTTATTGATTATCAGACTGGACAATCGAACCTCTCACGTTGTTGCTATTATCATTCATGATAAAATTTTCAGAAATATAAATATAATAAATTTTCAGAAAGAACATAATAATCGCAGTCCACTAAAAGTTATCTGACTAATGTGATTGCATATCACATAAGAAATGACATTATGGATTTATTCAAACCAAGTTGTTAATGGGGACATTTCGTGATAATAAATATTAGGAATACGAGCGTGGATTCAAATGATCCCACACGGACATTCGGTTAGATCATACAATACATTATGAAAATAAGTGTGTGCGTGTGTCATCCCGCGATGACTCATGGATCAGCACAACGGTATTGGCAATACTCCGAGGGAGTAGAATAAGTTCAAAGTACATTCGGGAATTTTGTTTGAGACAAATAACATAACTGTAAAAAGCATCCCACATCTTTTTGTCCACCAGTGATGATCGCCCAGATGTCTTTATCCGGACTCAACCTAAATCAGTCCGGTTTTTATCGGAGATCAAAATCATGTGCTTATACTCACATTACTAATTCATCATCACTACTCTTTACTGATATATTCTTTACCAAAAAGAAACGATGGTGTTCAGTAAACATCGGAGCAATATTATTCATTTGAACTGTAGGTGTAGACCCAGTGATTCCGCACACTGGGGTATATTTGTTGGTCATGTCTTATATCTTCATCAAAACGCAAATAATATAGTAAATACACTGGGGTCTGTCTATTCATCTAGGATTAAAACTATCCAAAGCAAATCTCCCGGCTTCCAATTTGGAAAGTGATGGTCACCTCTTTTCATCTTAGTTTATTTTTATTGAATATACAAAGATGTAATTTTCAGGAAGGGGGAGGCGGCAAACCAAAGGGCTGCCATTGAACACAGTGAAGGAAGTCAGGCGGTGGTGGTGGGATTGGAACACACCTTACCGGGGTGATCATTTCGTGACGTTACCACAGGTATTGGTTGTCAAATTCCTGTTAAGATGCTGCGCATACTTCGAAAGTTGCGTTCAAACATTTTCTGGAAGAAAATCGTCGTTACACACACTGCTAACATGAGGCGATACCAGTGGAAGAAGAAGACGCAACAAATGTACAAATCTCACATCGGCCGTGCAAAAAAGAGATTCGGAAATTTAAAGGTAAGCTCTGCCTGACTTAATCGGCGCAGTCGTCAACGAAGACACCAAAGGAGTATTGACCACATGTTAATACAAACCACCGTGGTGAGCAAAATCATGCGAGAAAATCCAGTCTAGTTTACCGGCGGTTGACAGGAAAGATGAGGGAGAATTCTGAAAAGCGACTGATAATAATCAGATTTGAAATTGACACAAATACGTACGAAGCAACGAACAAAAGACTTCGGTACCCATCTCTGTATAGCGAAATTCGTTAGCACAATAAAAACTTTATTTGAGTTAACTAAACGATTGATGGCATCCAATCCATAACAAAATTATTTCCTAGTTTTGTGGCATGTCCCCTATTTGGTTCGTTTGAAATAGTTCGCTATTTCTTAACAGTAGACCCGGTTTGTGTGACAATCACGACACAATGACATGTAGAAGAACGGGGCAGAAACAGAGGTTCCTAAGAACATTATAGAAGGAAAGGTGTTAATCATGAAAAATTTATTTTACTAATTTATGTGAAAATTCAACTTTCCGAAGGAAAACGCGACCATTCAAAGCCTGTGGAAATACAGAAATTCGAAATATGAACAGCGGTTGCGCGGCTTGAACTTGGGATCTCCGAGTCGCTATTTTGATGACCGCAACCAATTTAATATCAACATCCAGAAGGGTGGAGTATTAACAAAAAATAATCTTGACTGTGTATATACAGAAACGCCTGAACAAAAGTCAATGCTCAACTGTAAGTCGTTATGAAGTAACCACAGTGATTTATTTCGGCTTCATCAGATATAATTTGTATCGCCTTCTTCTCTGATAAAATAGATGAACGAATTTATTTGTTTTCTCCAACGGTCTATTCGTCATAATGGGAATGAGGACACTGTGGTAAGGCATGCCATCTAATGACCGCAGTGGATGGCATTGTATTTCCTTTGTCAGTTAGTTATTCTTTTGTGGTGAGGGACGGATGAGGAAGTCAAATGCCATACCCGGTTCAATTCCAGTGTAATAAGTAATTCGTTTTCAACTGCACGAGAGCTGCGCAAAACGTTTTATTTGTTACAAATAGATAGGCATTAGATTCTCTCGAAGCATTCTCCACTAGCGTTTATGGTCAGATCCATGCGCTCAAAACATTTGGTGAGACTGCCCGACGGGGTCAAAGCGGGCAACCATCTGACCAGTTCAAGGAAGGCGTCCCTGCAGTTGTTGGTGTCTCGCATCGGATTACACG
>UZAN01039483.1:12536-33866 GCA_900618425.1 Echinostoma caproni
ATATATATATATATATCAATAGATATGAATGACTCACTGTTCAGGTCGGTTCATCTCCCTAATAGTGCGTTTTTGACTACGTTGAATATTGATCCTACATGGATCATAAAATCCTGCAAATATCATCTGTCGTGTGCGTGTTTGTGGTTCGCTTTCGTCAGAGATTCTGTTAATCTTGCCACATTCTGACTGTCAGTAATCAAGGCCAAGTATATGCATAATGGGTGATCGAATAATACTGATCTCTCAAATCTGAGGTTTTTATTCTGACACATGTATCTGTTTGGTAGGTTATTTGCCTCGAATAAAATCGATGGTACGGACGGCGAGAGATGCTGGATGAAATCGTATTTTTTTGGTGGTTCTCCATAGCTTGCGTACACCCATTTTTGATTGTCAACTTCGACTTGCCGGAAGTCCCCCCAGATTTAACACGCTCACGAACGTACACACACGTGACTTCCAACTTCCTCTTTTCTTACACCGATATTTTCCTTTGTTTCGGCAAGTGAATGAAACTTTGGCATATAGCGGAGTGGAAACTGAGAGTGTACCAGAGCGAAAGAATTATCAAGGGTGCAGGGTTAGAAAAGTGAAGAAGACAAGCCGGATAAGAGAATGTTGAAAATCAGGTGGACGAGAATGGGATTCGGATAGTTCGGGGGAGGGGGAGGAATACCAATGAGCTCGTCCTGGAGTGGTGGTTTTACGACAGCCGTCACTCGCCTGACACGGTGCACTTGCCGCTTGGTTGAAATTGCGCCGTAACAACAGGACGTCGTTAAACTGCTACGGACTTGGCTGCGCTCTTTCGCGCACTAAAAAGGATGATTTAGTTTCCTTTGTCCGAAGTGAGAACTTTCTTTCAAGTCAGGAGCTTGAACAGGAGTTGTGGTACTGATGTGGCCGCATGACTTGGGCGAGGTTATAGTAAACCACTTGAGTGTCAGCCATGCTCATAAAGTTGTGGGAAAGAAAGATTGCTTTAATTTAACCTAACCATCTGTACTAGGATGTATTGAAATCCGTGAGATTATGCCAGTCAACTAATATAGACGTGCTGAACAAAACAGGTTTGCAACTGTAACCCGAACAGTTAAACCTCAGTAGTTTCGCTGGGAATGGAACCAACACATGAACACAGACCCAACTTCAGTGTTGAGGATATCCTGCCATTTGGGTGACAGTAACGGAACGCCGGTGGTCTTCCGCTTTAGTGAAACTTGCACGTGCACAATAGAAAAGAGCTTATATGCATCACAGAATTCTCATTTACAGCGTTGAATGTATTTGTTCGGACGGGCGTTTCCTAAGCAGTTCGCTCATCAATCAATACTACCATTCACTTGTTTAGGTGTGGTAAATGTTACTAACCTTAACACCTGAGTGTCTTTTAGAGAGAATTTTCAAAAAGTAGTATTTGAATCAGCCAACGAAATCTCCTGGGGCATGCTCAACCGGTTTTGCGGTTGTTAACACTCATCGGGTGCAAGTATGATTTATAGATGCATGTGTAAATCCTGGTACATATGCGTGAATTGGAAATAGTGCACTAAGTCATCTGACCTATTTTTCTCAGTCCGCTTTCTTTTATCACCGAAAAGTGGATGCTCTCGATTTCATTTCAGTCACTTTTCGCTTCAGAGAAAAATCGTCTTGTGAAACCGGAAAAACCGGGTCCATTGATCGATAAGCATTGGTAAAACTTGGTTGTTGGTAAAAACGTTCCGGCATAATGACATGTTTCGGTCGACGCCCTAAATGCGGGAGTGGTTTATGGATTTAATTTTTTTTCGGTGAGTTGTTTTCAATTCTTGATCGACTTGAGCGCATCGTGGGTATGGTCTGCATTGCGTCTCAAATTTGCCTATCACGAGGACTTCAACCCACCATTCTAAAAGAGTATCCTCCGTATTTGACAAAATCCCTGGCGGCACTTTAACAAACATATCCATTACCGACTACTGGAAGTTAACTCTTCCGTATCCCACTGCGAAGTCCGTAAATTTTGCCGGATTTCACGCACATCTACCCTTCTCAAAGCATTTGAACCTTTCACTCTTATAAGTTAAGTCATGTACTGATATTTGTGATGTTCTTCCGTTTTTGCCTGTGATAGCAAACAATCAGCATTACTGACGCACGGGCATATCTGGCCCACTCTGTCTTGTTCTCACTCGATCACATTGACAAAGCTGGTTGACAGTTCCAGACTTATTTGTTTTGATACGCTTTTATTTGTCTCAACTATTCATGATGGATGTTAACTTTCGTACTTCAAGCACAGATTGGAGGGACTATGTCACCAAGAGAATCGCGTTCGCTTGTCGAAGGAAGATGATTGTCTTCTTTCAAAATGCGATGTTTGTGTTTTGACACTAAGAACGTCTAAAATTCGGTTACTGAAGCATCTTAGAGTAACCCTCTTCCAAAACTGAATATAAACCCTGTCCATTTCCAATGCAATCAACGTATGGCGTCTGTCGTTTCAAGTTTGAGCGTGAAAATATTTACAATTTCCCTGATTAACTACCCAAATGTTTTGTGTGTTCTTGCCCCCTACCACTTATCCTTTATCACTTTTCGAATAAACGATTGTCATTTTGCGTTGAGCCATGAGAGTTGTGTCCCGTTCCGGTAGTACTCCCCACTCCATGTTTAAAAATTTCACAACTACGCAAATGGATTCCGTCGTGTCCAGAGTAAATGAGGTGTGAACTGAAAAGCTAAGAAGCACTGAACAGCTGTTTCGACTTGATTGTGTCTTTGCTCGGCAGTGCGAATCCATCGACCCAGTTGTGAATCGAACCCGGCCGTTCTCAGGTATAATGACAGCATGCTACCCCTTTGACCACCGGACAGCTGATTGGACCGTTTTTGCATTTCATAATTGAAGAACGTCTTCGTGTCACAAGTTTCATCTCTATTCTATTCTGTTCAATTTATTCACTATACAACAAGTTCACTTACTGTCTTCCTCGATCACCGGATCTAAATGCAAATTATTCTACTCTCGCACAGCTGCATGTTGCGTGTTTCTCAAGACACGGTGATAAACCTTTGTTGCTCAGCGAATTTACAAACTATCAACGTTAGTATACCACCAAGCGTCACGGAGGGCTCGATGACGAACGCTTATGATTAGTAATCGCAACACAACTTCAATCTACAGGAACAATCATTTTCACCATAAATTTGTGTAATTTGCAAATTATAACAGATCGTGTTGGTTGAATATGGGAAAAATTGATTATTCAGGTTAGCAGACTTGATTTTCGATCGCAGATGGATGAATTCACGGTATATAGGCCTCATAGAATAATAGAAATCGCTAACGCCCAGAGATCGCGATCTTGAACAGATAAACCGAAATCGGAGACTGACTTAGATCATTGAATCGGGCATTTATTCTCCGGCAAGGGACCTCTTGGGTTTCTCTCCTTAACAAAAACTACATTCTGCTTTATCTTAAGACCCTGAGGGCCGGGGTAGCATTCTACTTTAGTTTTAGTGAATAGTGGTTACGAACTAGTTCTTATAAGGGTAATCCATATCGTAGTTTTCTTCACGGAAAACTTTAACTGATGTAGTTTTTGAATCCATTCATTTTTATCCTAACGTGACTGCGGATAATTCTCTACACACAGACACACACACACTACTCATCTGTCTGATTATCATTTGCATTACTTGTCAGGTTGGAACACAATTACTGGAGGCTATTTGTCTGTCCTGTACATCCGTGGATCGATTTGAAAGAGGATGCCGCATATTCCACTTATTCAGGACTGCGGTATGCTTTGTCTTATTTCGCTCATCGGATTTGTGAATGAGATCGTGTTGTTGGCATTTTCTGGCTAGGTTTGCCCATTTTTGCAGTTGGCAAACTGTCTTGTGAGGTAGTGGATTTTCGGTGATCAGTAGACCGCTTTTTCTTTCTATTCGAGCTCGTCCCATTCGGAACTAGTGATCCGTTGTGTACTGTCCAGAAAATGTTTGAAGTTCCGCATATTCGTTGATCGCAAAACCGAATATCGCCCAACTCACGTGTTGTGTACATGTGCATGAGTAAATTATTAGTTTTTTTAAAAAGAAAACAAAAACATTGGTTCGTCTCTGTCCCGAGGCGTTCTACCGCTCACTTAATTACATATATCAAAAATACAGTTCACCGTCACCCAGAGGTGAACCGCAGGGTGTGGCGGTGGAGAAGGGAACAAGTCAAGTACCAATAGAAACAATAAATGACTAACCATGTTTGCTGTTTGCACGGGTTCCATTGGATACATATGTACATATATTCTGGAATGAACGACAGTGTACTGAATTGTAGATGTGTCCCTTGTGGTTAACGAATTTTTTCTCCTAGCAGCGAAGAGGATTTTCGGTTTGTCTGATGACGTCATCATTGTGAGTTGACTGTTCATCGCTTTCTGACGGCTCTCAATCATCTGATTGGGCAACCATGCTCTGTCCAACCGAAGAGTAAGCATTCACATGAATGAATAAGTGAATGCAATTTGATTTGGTGTTGGGGACTGTGGTTCCTTCTAGTATGGTTTCTACTATTGGGGATGGTTGGGAAAATGATACGTGATAATTGTACCCGTCTGCTGAGATCAAACATTTGCTATTTTTTCGATTGGTGTGCTCTTTTTCTTAAGTAACTTGAGGTAGAACTAGCATTTTCGGTATACCGAGTGATTTTACTGCCAACGCTGTCACCTGAGAGCGTTGCAGGTTGTATGATCACCGATACCCGTGGTTTCGTAATGTTTTGCACATTATTGTGTATGCTAATGATAAGCTTTTTGAGTTAAATTTTGAAAAATTGCACATATATATATATATAGTATTCAAACGGGATATTTTCACCCACTGTGTGGCTGACCGCTTCCACATAAACTTCGTACCCAATGGCATAACCGAGTTGATGATCTATCTGCATGCTAAATTTCACTGCGTTGTGAGCAATCTATAGTGCAGGATTTCCTGACTACATATCGATTCCTCACCAGCTGAGGCTACCTGTGATTTACTGGTACACCGAAACGTTGCTTGTTTTTGTTCTTTCTTCATCAGGCTGACCAACTGTGACCGGCTAATTATTTACGGTCACAGGCAGTTGTTGTTGGCTTAGCATTTAATATTCAGATGGCCATAACTAATTTGGCGTCTCTCATACCGGTTTTGAGGCAGTAAAATTTCAGAGTTCTACCTGGTCAAAAAAATTGAACATTACATGAATTGGGCTAAACGTATGAATTTATACATTCTCGTTATAGCCGAAACAAATGTTTATCAGAAAGATCTATGCACACTTCAGGCGATGGGAACGATGTTATGTTCGGTAAATGTCAAGGACAAACGTATTTGCAGTACAAACTAAACCAATGTTTGCTGGTTTGTACAGTGTGCGGTGGTAGGCAGCCTTGCTGCCGTTCGATTCGTTACCACACCTAACCTAGTGAAGCCTTATGCGATTCTCCACTCCACTCGCGGTTAAAGATTCTATGAGTGAACACGAGGTCCTATTGACCACGGGATTTTCTCGTCTGCTGTTCATCACATAATAGTGTATAATAAATAAAAATGATTTAATAGGAAGTTAAATACAGAAAGACCATTGATTATTTGTGGTATAAGTATTGGAATGTATGCAGTTTGAACTATATCAGCTTTCACGCATTGTCAAGTAATAAAAATTGATAAAAAGAAAAGTAATAATTGTAATATTAAAGTAATACTAGTTTTTCTAGTTCATTCAAGTTAGATAGATCGGAAAGTCCTAACAATACCCGGGTGGCTTTTTGTGTGATTAACAGCAGATGAGGTGAACCCCATATTCGCGTAGACCTCATGTTTGTTGATACAGACAGACAACCTAAGCCCAGGGATTTGGAGTGGATAACGACATAAGGTCCCACTAGATTAGGCGTCGTACTGAGCCGGACGACAGCAAAGCTTCTTGCTGCCAAGGTTAGCTGGCGATGGCCGGGTTCAAACCTCAGACCATAGGGGTCAAAGCATACTGATGACAGTGAAAAAACCACTGTGCCACTAGTACCTCGTAAGTGGATGAGAGTGAAACTAAAACACTTCATGACATTTATCGCCGATACCAAGACAGAACAGGACCTCCGAGCAACTAGATACAAATGGTGACAAACAGATCAGTTTGATAGACCAGCTTGTAGAGTGAGATTAGTGGATAAACCTCGATGAAGTACCCCAAAAACAATCTCGTTTGCATATTCAAGGAGAGAAGAACTGAAAACACTCGGGAACACGTCCCTGTTTCAGAGTAGTACGAAGGAAACGCGGTCATGATGTCGCATGAACAACTGGGGATCAACAACGTATTTGGTCAACAAGTCAAATGTTGAAAACTGAACTCTACTGGTGGACACAACAGTGAATAATGAGGGTCGGTTGACACTCCTGACAGTCCATGTATAATCGGAAATTATGATTTTCCGGCAAATGTAAAGGAATGAGAGGGTAGAGTAAGGGTTTCCAGGCTAGGACGTGAAGGACGATAGACAAACGGATTCAGTCGTCATTATGAAACAGAGGCTACTTTCTATTTAAAAGAAATTTTTCTTTGATATTAGTATTAGCTGATGTACACATCAGTGAGCGGAATTCAGAGTGTTTCTTTCATAGATAATAGTATGANATTTAAACATGCTCTTACTTAATAAAGTTATGATATAATTAAAGAAAGAGGGACAACATATTCCTTAAGTGCAAGTGGTGCTTTCCATCTAGAACCACAGTATTCGTAAGTGTTGAGAAAAAATAAGGTTTTGTATATCTATGTGGTCTTTAAGAGAACAATCGCAAACTTCATTCTCGTCTTTGAAGCGGGTATCTTTTATGCTTAATCTATATTCGGCACAGCGATGATCAACGGTCGGGCTGCAAACGCACCGTTTTCCGTGGACAACGTAATTCATCTCTGTAACTTAGACAACTGGTCAAGTCAATTCCAAAAATAGATGGGCTGGGATATGAAAATATGTTGGGGTCCGTCTCAATAACTCTTTCACTGAGCAGAAGCATTTTAGTAATGGAATAATTCCTCCAACGATCACAGTTATGAGTAAACCGTCTGTGATTCGTCTCACTATAAATTCTAAGAAAAACATTGACTCTGCCATGAACTGAGGATTCCGAAGGTAAAATACGTGCTATGCCAAACAAGCTGTGGCAGTAGATTGTGGAGTAGGCTATGCTGAGTCATTGTGCTCATATTTTGCAAATCAGGAGAGTTTTCTGTCAACATTCCGAACGTAGTAGAGCCAAATGGTCCTCGTCAGGACTACGAGTTTTGTTTACATTGTCCTGGTGATCATAATAGGAAAATCTACTGATTTGAAATCCGGGTCCCTTAAACCGAGCGAGTCAAGGTAAACATAGATCCTAGCAAGAAAATTTTAAGACATTTCGAATGCTATAAATGACGTGGTGTCAATTCCTTTGAAGCCCCTAAAAACGACGGAGTGAAATTTCGACATGATCTAATAAGCCATGTATAAACAAATCGTCAAACGCAGTTATGGGACTATTAGAGTGAATGTGTAGATTTTTAACCATAACAAATTTATAAACTCTAGGGAAGTTAGGGTTGCACTCTAAAGTCAGTGCAATGTCATGAAGATCGGGAGGAATGGACCGGCCCCATTGATTGTTGATGTAAGTAATGAATGCATCACTGGACATGATGCTGGGGACAGGGTAGTAAATGCACTAAGTAGTAATATCATTTGATCATATCATATCATTTGATAATTGCATCCTGAAAGCAAAACGATGCATCAACTTTCTTGCATGAGAACTACACCTAGTTGAGCGTATTTCGGATGCCGCACCAAGTCACTTTTATTTCCAAGAAGTGATCGGTTATCGAACGATAACAACCATGCAGTTTTGAAATGAATCGGCGGTTCCTTGGGCCCACCGTTCATTCTGCTGAATGTTTCTTTGGGCATCTTGCAGCCTTTATCATAATCCTTTTGTGATATATATATATATATCTACGCGTTAATTTTCTGAACATCTTTGTGAACTCGTAGATACAAGCTTCTTTTCGTGCCTAATCAATTGGTTAGTAATAATAATTTTATTTCCTCTTTTCTGTACAAAATTGTTATAAAATGTCCCCTTGATGAGTCACTGAAAATAAGCTTGTTCCATAAACTGCGTTTTCATTCAATGTGTGCCGTTGGTATATTCGGTAGATACCCTATATCTGTGGTTGTATTTCACAACACTGGGTATTGGTTAGTTTGCAAAAAAGAGCTATTGTGATAATGAATGAAAATAGATAATTCGTACAAAAACGAGCGTCGGAATAGTTTGTAACAATGAAGAAACACTAACGAATTACCAGTTCCGGTTTCGGACCTCGTGACCAACCCAATCGAACATTAGAGACACCGAGTGAAATGGATGAGTATACTAAACGGTGACGCTTGTGTATCTTCTCGTTTTTTCGTTCATTTAGTCCGCCTGCATTTTGTATGCTTCTGATACGTCTCATAGCTTTCAACTTCTCCTGTCTACTCCTTTCTCTAAATGAGCATGGAAAAAACAGCAAGCAAAGTCGTCACCCGGAAGTGCAAGGTTGATGCAAGGTTGACTGGAACTAGGCCGCATTCGGAGTCAACACGGTGATAATCTGGTTTGCTAGTAATTCTGTCTTCCTGGAGCACTTTGGAGATGTACCGAACTCTTTGTGTGTGGTCACAATGCATTTGCCCACGGCTGGTGTCATAAACATTGATTGGAGAAACAGCACGAGTTTGAGTGAATTGCAGCGATTACAAAGAGAGAGAGAAATATTATATGACGTTATCTGATGCCAGTTCCTGAACGGTGATCATTGCTCAAGGAAACCGACCAAGCTAGTCACGTATGTCCCAATAAGTCAACTTCATTTCGTGTTGTGCTTGAGGCAGTATCCCGTCTCATCTTCTGATCAGATCACCCAGAGAGCATCGGACTAAATTGGATTCAATCTTGTACACAAATAAACCTTAGAGATTGCAAAGCTGAAATAACATTGAATTGAATGAAATAAATTCAAATATTCGATAAGTATATCTAGCGTTGTTATATACCATTGTAAGAATCATTGGGCTCACGCGGTCGCTGTGCAGTTGCCTAAAACCGGAGTGTTTGTCCGCATCATTCATCAACTAGCTACCTTCGGTTGAATGCTGGATCGTGCCGGCTGTTCACGTTTATTTAGCCAATTCGACAAATTATTTCGACCAGCCCACTATCAATCACTCGAAACAATCGCTTATCTACCTGAGTGATTTGAAATGAACAAACTTCAAACCAGTAACCCTTCGTTGATCTGATTCATTCAATTTGCTTCTGATTTAACGTTTGCTCCTCAAGTGACCATGACTTTATTGCTATATTAAATAATCTGATGAAAAATTGCTGTTTTGGATAGCATCGATTTTTGCTTCTCGTCTACCTGATCGAATTAAATGCTCATTCAATACACATGACTGATGCGATATTTCATTTACTGATTGGCTGTCATCAGAACAACAGAGGCACGTACACCCATACGCGTGCGCGCGCACACACACACACACACGCAGAACATAAGTTTTCAGGAAGAGTGGGGATTGGTGGTGACATGTGCCTAACTCACAGCTACACTTTTCCACACGTGTTATTTTGTTTCAACTGCGGAATACTGACGATACAGAAGCGATTGATTTGTCTTCAGTGGGCTAGTGTATACCATTGTGCTAATTACACTTGATGACGTGCCTTGATCAACCAATCAGCATGCGACTAAGATAAGTCTGATAAAATTCCGGTTGGTTAAGGTATATCATTGTAATTTCCGAACAAAGAAGAACTAGAAGTCGGCTTGTTGCTTCATGAAGTAACTGCATCGATTTGTGTTATTTGTAATGGGACAATCATATTACATGTGATTTCGGTTACATTTAGCTTGTATAGATTCCTGTAAAGCAACGTGGTAGTGAAAATAATGACCATATATAACCTGATTTTATTATGATAATGGTTGTAAAATTTTAGAGTAATGATAAAACATATTTTTGATATTGAGAAAACAGGAATAACAATGAAACCAGTTTCCGATTTTAAATTGTCCGGTGCATCAATGAATCGATTACTCTATGCAGAATACATATGCGTTCGTGTTATTTTGCATGTTAATGTCCGAATCGAACATAACTGTACCAAAAGGTTTCAGAAAGGGAGACAACCAATCAAAGGGCTGACGTGTGATACACGCAAAAGAGGATAGCTTAGAATACGATGAGGATCAAACACACGACCTTCAGGATAATATGATGGTGATAAACACTGATTTAACACCACCGTCTGCTATTCACAGCACCCAAAAGCAATTTGAATAAGCCTTTGATCGAATAATTCGTCTCAATGTACGGGAAAAAAGAACTCACAAAAATAATATAGCATCCAGAGCTGTGCTCGCTATTACGAAGGCCAAATAAAATTTGCTCAGACATCCCGTTACCATGTGGGCAACACAAAATTTTAATAGAAAGGAAACATCCTCAGTAGTCAGAAATGATAGTCAGCGGAGGTGCGTTATTTAGCACTAATAGGACCGATTTGTCGTAGTATAACATAATCCTACCGAACTATATGATATTTCATACTATGTAAGATACTTCGTATTTTTATTTAAAGTTTTTGCCATAAGTGTCAAAAAAACAGCAACATTTAGCAATATGGAATGCGCGGAGGCCCTACTGTGTTTGGTATAATTGCAAGACTTGTCACTGTCGAGTCAGCGACTTTAATTGCTTATTCAGTATCTTTAGGAAATTTGAACTATTCACGGAGTCCGCGGGGGNGGGGGGGGGGGGACAAATTCCTGCTTTAAGAAGGATGCAGCAAATAGGTGTTTTCTCTGAAGACTGAGACACCACTGTAGTCTCTTGCTTGCCTTAGAAGGCTGATTTGAGAGCAAATGACATCGTGGAATGCGTTTCTGGGTTTTATTTACCAGTTGGGTGGTTTAAGTTTGTTCTGGAAAGAGTCGCAAATATCCTGGTACAAATATTTAGATTGGACATTATCTTTATGGTAGAATGGGATTATCAGTTGCGAGAGGTAGATTCTCGGTAAAAATATAAAGGAACATGAACTGAATGTCGTTGACAAGCTCAAAACTGACTTGTGAAACACTGTATTTTTAAATAGCCTAATTCTACATGTATTGGGTACAAGTAGAACTTGGAATGGATAGAAAATCACATTCCGGTGTTTTCACCTGCATTCACAGAAATGCTTTTTATAGTGAGTAAATTGTAAAAAGATGCTAAAAGGGGTAACTTAAATACACAAATCCATTTTCGTTTTATATCCGTGGGTTAAGCGTAACCATAATGAATTATAATAATTAGTCCAATTTGAATTTCGTCCCATAGTTGCTCACGATTTTGTTTCTCAATAATCCGATCTAGAATTGTTCCGCCGGAGGATAGATTGGAATCAGTAGACAAACACAGAAAATTCGCTTGTCGATCGAATAAATTTTGGCTTGTGTATGATGCTGGCTTTCTGGCACAGAATAATGGTCTTTCATTGATCAAATATCCCATGGGGATCATAAAAGCCGGTCGGAAAATGAGTAGAGGTTTCAATTAGATTATGCATTTACCGATCCACTCTAATCGACTGAATTTACTCGGTGCATGACATACGGTTTTTCTTTCTATCTAACTGCTCTATCCGCAATTAGAAACTTGTTTTATATGACTATCTGGCAGCAGTTCAGGCTTTCCGCAACTATTCATTTCAATACAACAAAGGGAGAAGAAGGAAAGGTTTTGTTTAGGTCATACGAAGTAACGGAATCAGAATGGACATGTATATCTTCGAGGACCTGCTGTTTCACAGCGGGTACAATCGGCGAATGAATGAATGCATCTTGTCCATGGGGTCGGTCGGAGGTACTGTGCTGAGCGGAGAAAAACGTCCAACATTTGTGACGAACGGAAATCGTGCCCAAACCGGGCAGCACCACAGCGGGCACCCTTCAAATTCCTTTTCAATTATATGGGTGATATTGCGCGGTGACTTTAGTCGCACACACGCAGTGTAATATTTGGATATGCTCATTTAAAAATCTGATAAATTGGTGCTTGATCACCGAAATGTATGCACAAGTCTGAAGTCGTAATGAGCAAGCATTGCACAACCACTACTCAATTCCATTTCTGTTTAATTGATTACTACTTTTACGCTCCTTTAAACATAAGTAGTATGCCAGCTTGCTGTCTCAATTGTTGTCCTTTATCGCTTTATTTTGTTGATGGTTATCCGTGTCTGTATATGTGGCATCTTCCGGGATGTTAACGGGCCAATTTAACAATTATTGATTGAATGATAATATGACCACAAGCTCGTTTTCGGTGCTACGTCAACTGGTTTAAGCCAGTTCAAAACCGGATTTATAGTAGATTGGACAGGTGATGAGAGGAGGCACATACTGTGAACCAAATTAGAGTTTAGACAGAAGTGATGTAATTGTCATAATTGATAAGCTTAGTGATCGTGTGTGTGTATTCACCTACTCCTATGGGGCAAGTTCTGTTGGTCGAGCGATAAGTCGTCTTTCTGGTCGCATCAAGAAACGTCATCCAAGCTGGTTGAATCGGGGATTGACAACCAGGGCAACGGTAATTGAGTCTTATCACAGAATCAATGTGACTGAAGCTCTCTATCCTCTAATTATAGAGAGAGGATGTATGGAGGATCAAGGTGGTGTAATTTAAGAGGTCAAATGTCGAATGCTGTCAACAGCCTAGGCGACTGCCATCCGTCTCCACAACCCCTTTTGGTGCACTTGAAACAATTTGTGAGAATAGGTCTTACCATGGCCATCCATTTACAAGTTGATGACGTAAACTGCGTTCTGAAACTCTCATTGATTTACACATTCACCCTTTCACAACCACCTTCCTTCATTCACCTTCTTCATATACACATACAAACACTGAGCATACCAATTTCCACAATGAGATCCTCTTTCCGAACTCCAATTTCCTTCGCAGATGTGTTTCCTCTCACCACTTGTCTAATCTACTATGAACTGTGCTGCCTATACTCTGTATATGAATTTTCATCACGCTTTTTCATGTGATGTTGGCTCACTAGGCGTGTTGCGATCTATTTTAGAAAATAAGTGGTTATAATCCGGATGGTAAGTAACCAAAAACAGATGGAACTAAAAAGAAAACCGGTGAAAATAGATTAGAAAATCAGAAAATGTAATGTCTGATCAAAAAACAGATTGATCGGAGCTTGGATGGGGACACCATGATCAATAGGTGTTCCCTTACAGCTTGCGCATTCATTTTGCTTTTTTAAATAATTACATCAAGTGTTTTCGGTAGAGATGGAAATTTTTCAATGTTTGATTTGAAAATGCACTTACAAAAAAGCAGTTGTTGAGATTCGAATAAAAGCAGGATATATAGCCCCTTTTTTCAGAATACGGCTATCCATTGTATTGGTACAAATGTTGAAGTATATCATGTGTTGAAAATCAATTAATTTATTTTCTCAGTCTGCGCATGCTAAAATCACCTAGCCAGTATTCATTGGCAAAGGTCTAACTTGGTTTGTTCCAATAACCCGTTGATGTTTGTCAAACGTATCCGGAGAGACGTCTTCTCTGTTTCAACAGGACTGCTGTTTTTTTAAGGGCGAATCTGTGAAATGGTGATGGCCAAACGGTTCCCGTCACTGACACTGCCGTCCTTCAAAAGCACGGAGGCTCCGATTCTGCCTTCACATACCCACGTTAGTGGTGGGTAACTTTGCTGTTATTTGGATTGAAAGCATCCTCATTCTTCCTGGACCTTGTGTGAGTCACCGCGTCAAATCTGAATGATGACAAGTTAAGCTTCAGTCATTCAAGTGACCAGATTTGATGAAAACGTTTACCACAGGCGGGTGTACAATATGCTGTTACATGTTAAGACTTAAACAGACCACTCACGAGCAGTGGGTCCCAATAAAGCTTTTTAAGCATATCATAAGTGTCTCTCCAAAAAGATCAAAAAGATGTTGCTGGACAGCCCTAGTGGCTTTCAGTTACTGATGCACAGTGAACCGCTGTGTGAGCTTTATATTAAATACCGTATGATTAGGTGATTAGAAAATCAAGTATATGTAGTGATTAGTTGATCAAGTTCATCTTTACTGAAACCCGTAGCATATTTGGATCTCACTTTTGCAGCCCGTTTCCATTACTGTCTAACCACAGGCAACCACAATCCTTTTTCAGAAAACCAAATAAACAGGAAAAATGAATACAGTTATTTATGTCATCGTTGTGAGTGTTGAGAATAATTTACGAGCACACCGAAAATCGTTCACCCCAATAAGGTTAATATTTAACCGACGCTTGGAGATCAGAAACAAAATATGGCAACCCGGTTGTTTGAAAATAATGATAAATTGATGGCTTTCACCTTCAAGAAAAAAGAATTTTTGATATCTTCCAGACAGCTCTATGTTTAGAGATACATCTATATTTTGGCGTTGGCAACTAAGTGATTATTATCATCAAAATAGTGACCCGGAAGTCCCGGGTTCGAACCGCCCGCGGTAACTAGCTTACCCAGTTCTGTGTTTTACCACGCAGCCTTTGCATGGCCGCAGTCCCCTTCCTGAAAGTTGACTGTACATTTGTATATTCAATAAATAAAATAGGAAGTAAAAATAATTTTTAACGTCGTATTTCCGCGGGAGACATCTCACAAAAGTCATGTGTTGCACCTATGTGAATGTGAAATAAATACAACAATCGCAGAACATATCCAATCTATCACCTTACTGTTTTCAATAAAAAGCTAGTCTTGAAATTCTCTCCAATCTACTCCTTTGGTATTGTCACCGGGCATTAGTTTCGAAAACTCAACCTATTGAACGATTACTAACTTGTGAATAGAATGCACTGTTTGCCATTCTTTCTTTGCCAGTCGAGTGTCAATCATCAATATTAATTTGCCAAGTGTATCATTTAATAGACGGAGCAATGTATCTCGTGTATTGTCCACACAAGAAACCGGATGTTTGTCCTCACGCTCTCACACCCCGTTCCGCTTCTTTTCAGGCACGATTGAATGATTGAAATGTCACTTTGAACGGACAAGAGCAAAAATGTTTGACGATTTAATCCAAAAATGGACAGTGTTTACAATGGAAGAAAAGAGAAAGGAAACTACTGAGATTGTTATTGGTCTCCATCCTATTTTGAAATATTTGAACTCATTGATACACAAAGCTTTCGATCGCATTTCGGTTCACAAAAATTAATATATATTTATTTAGTCGTACGAAAGCAAAGGAGAAATGGTTAGAGATGTATTTATTAGATAGCATGTCACTTAGAACAAAAATAATATCATTAGCATGGAAGTGAATAATAGTTCCAAAATTTTTTGTGAGTTTGATTACCTGTCAATTTTCTGCCAAACTGAACATCTATGATATTGCACGAATCTGTAGAAAAGCATGATAAAATACCGTATGAATTCATGAATAAATTATTTTGATTTATCACCTTGATGCATCAACGGTTCCCTATTCGAAGCTTTCGGTAATTCGCAATCAACTCCGTTCGAAATTTTACGGTTAATGATGATGAAGAGAGTGTGGAACATTCCTCAGATAATAATAATAATGATCAAGGTTTTCGTCTACAACATTTGTCCGGATATGTTTCCGGGAGAAGAGTCGGGAAGTTGGCAAAGAACAAAAAGCACTAAGAACGATGGATAATGGTTGGTGACAGATTTTGTGGGTACATGTGCAGCAAGCAAGATTGAACTGCTTATCCACACCTGTTGGACAACCACCATCTGCTGAGCGCTTTGTTGCACAGTTCAGTTTTATTGCGATTCCGAAAAACTGGTCTTTATTGATGACGTTGTGATAAAATTACAACATATAGCATGCAAACATCAAAATACGTTACTTTATTCGATTTTTCTACCTGTAGAAGCAAATTTGAATTCTGATTTGAAAGAATCCTCTTCCGGAGTTCGAACCGGAAAACCAACTTTAACACCGTGATTTCTTTTTAGAACAATTCCTTGCCATCCGGTCTTAAAGAGGGAGAAATGATTATATGGTAAGAGTATTTGAGTTCAAACAATATAGAATGCTGCAGAATTTTTTCAGTAACGCGAATACGGCTAATCAAAGACTGCCCGTTGGAAATACAGGAGATGGATGTCGGAAGCGGGGTATCTGACCTCCGGGTCAGTTATCGATGACTTAAATCACTTCACCACCGCCGCTTAAACTTACTTCGAATGGTTGAGCACTCCGAAAATCAATCGAAAAAGATAATGTCAAAATGTTTTTGGAAGGGATGGAAGTTGATAAGTAAAATCCATAATGACTATACCCTTGATGTGTTTCTTTCTAAGAAGTTTAAAACAACCAGTTGTGTGAGTCGGCTGCAAATAGTTTGCGGATTCACCTAAAGCACTTCAACCATTTTGTCATCGTTGAATATGTGATAACGAAAGTTTATTGTGCTCATTGTGGTCATGCTTTTGTGGACCATTTGTGACAGACAACTGCAGACTTGAACTAAATTTATTTACCCCAGTAAACAGCTAGTTAAAGTTTTGGCTAATTAGATCAGATATTTGCATAATCACTTCTATTTGGAGCTAAGATAAACGACTTAAATTCAGTAGAAATTCGGAGCTGTTAAGCCGCTGGCTTTAATTCTAAAATTCTATAATACCTCAGAGGTTTATTTGCAAATGGTTTTTGAGCATTTGCGTTTTCCGAAATGCTAATATGACATGATATATGGAAGTTTTAGAAAAAGTAGTCAACTCTCTTGAACACCTATTGTGAAAGTGATTATAAAACCAATTACCATTTGACACCATTTACTGAGTCAAGGATTGGCGTACTTTACATGACGCTTCTTACTATACTGCAGCCCAGAACATCAAAGGAAATTGAAGTTGTAGCTTCATAATGTGCAGGATGTATTGTAAAATGCTTATCAAAAGGTCTGTTGAAAGACCCTGAAGGCCAGTTGCGCAAACGTGGGTTTTCTTCTCAGAACTACTGTTGGTCGGGCAGAGTTACATATCAATGGAGCGGGTATCCGATAATTGATGAAATGTCTTTCACCAAATTGGGCTTAACATTTTGACAGCTCATTACGGCATCAAAGAATTTAAATGAGTTATGTGTTATGGCACGAACATTCAAGGAAATGAATGTGGTCAGTTTAATTCCTTCATGACACAGGAAAAGTTTTCAGGTTATTAGTGATGAGGTAAGTTTTGCCCGTGTCCCACTTATGGTAAACTTTTATTTTACACCAGTACTTCTATCAGCGTTAAACCCAGTGATTGTGATAGCGCGACATTATTGATCTGTCTGTGTTTGGTTCTGAAAAACAATGATCCGGCACAGTTATGACAGACGTACAAGCATGGCTGGGGTTAGACCTACTGGAAGCTTTTTCTCTCTCTCTCCATTATGAAGGCAAACAAATTGCATTCTTTCGTACCGGTACATTAAACTGAAAATCAAATAAAACTAAGCCTTATCCACCTACGGTTAACCGCTCCGCTCGGTGTGCGGTTTTGGCTCTGGTGCTTAGTGAAATCGCCTGAGACGTAAATTGTGCAACATTGCGAATGACGGAGGAATATTTGTAGACAGATTCGAAGTTCTTAGTCATTGGACTAGTTTGGAAATACTGAAGACAATCGATTTTGCTCATATGACACCATTTAGTTTTGTCTTTATTGTTCAACACGTTAAGAAATACTCTAATCCAGCTTTTATTGAAAAAGAATCCAGTTTAATATCACAGGACAAGAGATATTTTAAATACAAGTGATATTTCTCATGTAAACATGTGAGAGTAAAATGCACCTCAAGGCAACATAATATTTAAAATAACTTTCATGCCGTAAGAATGCCTTACACTTGTTGAACTTAAAGAGGTGTTCTATATTTCACTTGAAAAGTGCTCTATAAGGTATTCAATTGAAATTATTCAAATTTATTGCTCGCAGTAAGGGAACTAAAATCTATTGATCGCTGTAAAGTTGTATTTTATAAATATGACCTATGTCGCAAGGATCAGAATATTTTGGTATTTTACTGAACATTTTTGTGTAGAATTATTTAACCCTTATTGTATTGTTCATTATTACCTATTTAATCAACATCTTAATCTCTGACAGAATCATTTATAATTGTATCGTAAATTCCTTATTGCATCGTTTGATTTATTGACAATCGTGGATTTGAAGACAGAATGCATTATTGTTGATTGACTTAAGATATTACTTGAGGATAAGATATATTAATATTCGTCACTTTTCCTTATTAAACCAATGAAGTTAATATTGCTACTTGACACACGATAATTTATTAATAGTTATTTCATTACGTTTTGAATATTCTCAATACGTTGAGCAGCGTGCATGAAGACTCAAATCGAACCAAATAAGACAAATAATTACGTCATCGTATTCATGGTAAGGCATCCCGACCAAATTGGAATTCGGTACATTTGATTTTCAGACAAACCATACAATAACAATTAGTAGTGCCTGCTTCACACATTTTAAAAAGTGAGGTTTTTTGTCTCAACTCCTCAATGAAGGTAGCTACTTATNTGACCCGTTCGATAGTATCTGAGTGAAACAGCCAAACCTCCTTATCAGGTTTGATATGTGTACATCATTGTTGGTCTGTGGTATTCTAATTTAACTGGATCATCTTATATGACCATTCAACACAGCATGGAAAACGGTTTAACAGAATGCCTATTTACACATGGTTTCGCGACGACAGTGTATCAGCTTTGAGCAAAAACGAGCTAGTAAAAGTGCACCAGATTGACGTATGAGCAAAAATGAATTGTTGAAAAACGCTTCTCTTTGCGAGAACGTTGTAATCAGTTTCCTTTAGTAACGACCCAAGTAAAATTATCTTTCCGCGTTTTTGATTGAGCGACTATAAGGTATACAGCGGTTTTATGGGCCAGCCTAGGTGATTTCCTAACCACTGTCAAATATTCACTGTAAATGGATGTACAGTAATAGCGTTGTTTTCCGGTAGAACTTGATCGGGAGCAGTTCAAACAATGTGCCTAAGGCTTGTTTTATGGGCAGTAAGATAAAACATTGGTTTCACAGCTAGTTGAAGAAAGAACATATACACAAGTTGATAAAAAAATCAGAAAACGGTACATAAGTTTCTTGTTTGTCTCTCTCTCTCTCTCAAATAAACTGTACCGAAATTCGGTGATTTTAAGTCTTTAACTCCTTCAAAATCATTGTCCCTATCTGTCTGTCTGTCTGTCTGTCTGTCTGTCTGTCTGTCTGTCTGCCTGTCTGGCTGCTTATCTGCCTGTCTGTTTGTCTGCCTGATATGTTTCTTTGCATCTAATCGTCCATATGTATATCCCAACCGGAAAACGGATCATCAGAGCATCTTCACGTACACCTTTGAATCGCCATGCGCGCACACAACCTCATACAGTCATCAGAGCTCTATTGCCTACAACAAATTCCATCAAATTCCAAAGGTTTTGCTAGGCAGTGATCACTTGAAAGATCGGAAAACTGCTCATCAGATAAAAGATCCTTGATATGTCCCAAATGGAATTAATTATGCTCACGACATGTGAAATATCCATTTCCTTCGTATATCACTCTACACTCTCAGATAGAGACGATGACATTCAACAGAAGCTCAGGGTTGTTATAGACTGTCATGCACACGCGCACGCACATGGTAATCGAAGAGGCAGAAAGTGACGGGTTTAGTCCTCATTTATTAGTCTACGAAGTGAGAAAACTGGACAAGTTATTTAGGTCGAACAGTTCACACGGGAATTCAAAATTCAATGAAGTGACATAAAGAAGTAGGGTAGTCAAGTTTTGCACAAATGGAGCTCATGGATATTGCGTTCTGATATATATACGTTTGATAACAAGTCCCAGCCTGGATGACAGTGTTACAATAATCATTTTACAACTCAGTGTTTCCTTTGTTTTTTCTTGAAATATACATGTATTGATGAATGTTGGTAAGAATCGTGCGTGAAAGCAGCGATGAACATATAATTCAGTATATATTTAAAAACACTGAGCACATCCAGCGCTTTAAATCAATTTGGCTATTTGTGGAAATTGAGAAGGTTTAAATGCCTTTTATATAACAGTCATTTGATAGCCATTCTAGAAAATATATATGCAAGTCTGAGTGAGGTAAATGCACCCGATAAAGCAAGTTGTAAGCCTTTTTAATAAAGCACACGAACAATAGGCGTACATTAAAAGCGCAACAGGTGTCAAAACAATCGCCTGCAGTCTGAAGGAAAACAACGTGATAGGTGGTTCATCAGTTCCATTAGGATAAATATACAATGTGCTAAGATGTGGGCCAGATGGATGGTGAGGCTTTTTCGCTAGGTGGCAATTCGTGCAAGAAAAAGTCTAATTTCAGAACGAGTGTGATAATAAGACACATTTATTGAGAGGGGCACGCAGACAGGATCTTCATTAGCTAGTATATGACTGGTGCATTCATACATGGATCAAGTAATCTCAGACAATGAGGTCCGTATAAATTCAACACTCTCGAGGGAACGATTTATCTCACAATGTACAAAACACTATGCTGAAAATCCGTCATTTTCGGTATATTAATGCTTCCTTAGGCTACTTAAAGACAGAATATTGGGGTTTCCCCCCCCCCCAAAAAAAAAAATTCAAGAATAGGGAGCCGGTAAAATGGTACACTGCTGTTTGTTAAATGTATTCTTTACGTTTAGATACAAATAATGCTGTTTACCTAATGTCTTTAGTTATTAAATGCAATGAGGACGACGAGAAAAGTAAACAAACAGAAACCACTAAGTTTGTGTACCGAACATGCATAGATGACGTTGAATTTACACGGTAAGCTCGAAGTGTTTTCAATAGTTACTTAACAACTGACTCCAATAAGGCCTAACAAGATGATTACAAAGTTTCCACCTCTTGTGAATATTCATGACCATTCCGTATATCTAGTATTATGAACAGATTGCGCAAGTATTTCACCTAGCCCATTCTCGATCTGATAGTGTGACGGTAATCATTCAAAAGCACGCATGGTACGAAACAAACACAACATAAAGTGAACATGGATCAGCAGTTCATTTTTCATTGCCTTGCTATTTTATGCAACCGTATATAAGTAGCATGTCCGACAAGTTTTTGTTGAAAATCTTGGTTATGCAGT
>UZAN01039483.1:38514-85268 GCA_900618425.1 Echinostoma caproni
ACCCACATGAAATAATCAGTCAGGTTGTGAATGTTTCCAACCAAGTCATAACCCTGGAGGCTAGTGCTGAGTTGAGCAGGGTCCGTGGCCCGCAACAAACTCTCAAAGATGGGTTGTGCTATATCGTGTAAATGGAAAATGAAAAACGGCCTGATCAGCTGCCCGGTGGCGTAGTGGGTAGCACGCTTGCGTTCTGCCCATGAAGTCCCGGGTTCGATCCCCAGTCGGGTCGATGGATTCGCACTGCTGATGAGACCCAACCAGGTCGAAACAGCTGTCCAGTGCTTCCGAGCTTTTCAGTTCACGCTTCATTTGCCATATACACGACGAATTGTCATTTGAAACTTAACCAAATCCTCCATTACCCA
Organism: Echinostoma caproni; assembly: GCA_900618425.1. Taxonomy (NCBI): domain Eukaryota; kingdom Metazoa; phylum Platyhelminthes; class Trematoda; order Plagiorchiida; family Echinostomatidae; genus Echinostoma; species Echinostoma caproni. Next base: position 38,883 of record UZAN01039483.1, read on the forward strand.
CATGAAAAACAATTCTGTTACGTTTTCTAACTAAGATCTATTTCATGAAGATAAAACAACTAGCTTACCAACAAAAGTCATAGTCGAGCGTTTTCAAATTTTATGTATGAGTCACTAAAATAGTCCTTATTTATCGACTTAAGAGTTGTTTGATCTGTTGTAAAAATTCTGATGTCACCTCTTGTGATTAGTTTCGTTTTTGTCTGGCTAGTATTCCTATTTATATTTTGCTATGTTTTCTATGTATTGATTTATTGAGGTTGTTATGAAATTGAGTGAGATATCTATGACCTAGTAATGATTAGTTTTCTTGAAAATAGTCCATTTCGGGGATTATCGCTAGTATTAACAACGTTCACCTGTTAAAAGAAGTATAAGAAAAGTAGTGGTTTGTAATAAAACTACTTTTTGAACACATATGCGGCTGTATCGCTTTGCTCCTTTGCTTGGGCGCAAAATTTGACATATCTGAATAGTTTGCACAAGGAGCCTTCAATAGCTGAATAAGCTAAATAGATAACGCTAAACAAACAGAGGTTCGATAGATTTTTTGCTTCATATAGCGTTAAATTTAAACACTAAGTAACTCGTCATTTCCAAGGAGAAATCGGGAGAGTAACGCTTCACTTGCTATTTTTCTTCCTTGAGATCTACTACAAAGTGGTCTACTTATTCACATCTGAGGATCCAGCTGTCTTTGTTACATGTTGAAGTTTGGCACAATAATATATGTTTATATTTCTTACGTTTTAGTACGAAGTTTTTGTTAAGTTTTCTTTATTGCCGAATGGTTTGGCGTTGTTTTTTAAAATCAGTGAGCAAAATCAGTAGGTTTATTTAAGAGTGACCTTGGATTTTATTTTTTATGAAGAAGAGGTTACAGGATTTTAGTTAACTGCTGCAAAAGAACTAGCATAACATTAAGAAGTGTTCCTTTTCTGATTCGAATTGGTCCATCACGTTTAGAAACTCTATGAAGTGAAGTCTTATGTACAACCCTAGATATACCAAAATATGATTTGGACTGATCAGTTTTCGGAGTTCATCTTTACGTACCATTCGCAGTTCATTCAGTCAACCGTACAATCGAACCATGTTTGACTATATGTTCTGCTCCTGTTAGAGCTCATCACTAGTGAATATATAAGTTAGGTTCGGAAACTTAACTTGGCGCTTATTGCATAAAAGTTGTGTTACCAAGGTTGGAATCGGCTGAAAACCAGGCCAACCAAAAACACAAATACAAGTTTGTGAAGGTGTTATTATCAACGATAACCAGACAGCTAATTTGGGCCTGGTGGCAACGGAGGGAGAAACAGCTGACTATCTGTCAACGGCAAACAAAAGTGTTCCTCCAAATAAGGTCTTCCCTGCAGTTTTCTCACCAATACACTTTTCTATGCAGATTTTAATACAAATTACATTACAGTTATTTGTGAGTGGCAGCGTTGGATAGTTGAGTGGGATTGCTACTTACCATCCGCCAAATTAAATTTGGCCCCTGGCGTGGGCTGGTTCGCGTAGTACTGGCACACTCGCCTTTTAGGCAGTTAGTCCGGAATTCGAATCACGGGCGTGAATGTATACATGCGCCACCAATGAAGTCGTACAAAAGGAATTCCCTATTCTTTCGCATTCTGAGTGTTTGGTTGACTAAAAAATTGACAGCTATACGTAAAGCTCACATCAGAAAAACGACCAGTGTAAATCAGTAGTGCTTGACATACACCACTACTGACGATTAACTGTGAAAGAAACTTCAGTAAAGAAAATAATCAACTTATAATAATTTCAAGTTCATTCTATGTCTTCTTCACCGTTACTGGGCTCGTTGTTCTCTCCTCAACTGCCGCAGTTTATTTACTTAGCACGTTTTTTAAATTAAGCAACGACTAAACAGTAGCCCACGGGGTGACTATGTTCCCTACAATGCGTGAGTTTATTTTTATTTTAGTTTATTTTATTTTCCATCTGAGTGGTATCCTTTCAGATGCATCGGACATTTTCCTCATGGTTCGATTCGATGCTCCACCTATGTATCTGGGCATCTATCCGTCGTCCGCCATTCGTACAACCTAATTTGTGAACATACGGTAACTGGATGTAAGTTCGTTGTTATTTGGTGAGATGAAATATCTCAAAAGGAAAGGCTTTTAACCAACTGCAAAGGCCGTGTAATTGACGCAATGTGGCACATTACCTTAGCTATAATCTTTTATCTTTTTGGTGAATTTCTCGTACCGTCAATGTTTGCTATGCCATGGTACTTTGCTGATAAATGCACTCATGACCAGAGGTTTGTCGTCGAAGATGGTTTTCAAGGGAGATCAGATAGCATAGTTTCCCCAGGGCAGTTGATGGAAAATGGTTTTATATGTTAATAATAACACAGCATTTACGTTTCAGACGATATAATGTTTATTGGAATGGTTTTAGATGTAATCTGATAATAAAGAACAGGCAAGTTTGTAATTAGAATGTTTGATTCTTGTTTCGAAATTATTGTTTGCCATATAATTCATTGTTATTATACAACTCATTATATCCAAGCACACAATCCCATTCGAGAGGTATAAGTTAAAACTGTGACTGGAGGTGTATTAAGGTAACCCCACCGGTTTCTCATAGGCTATTAGTTAAAATGCGTGTAATCTCAAGCGTGAACATGAGGCACGTTTTTAGGCTGAACGTCAGAGCTGGGAACGTACAATGGTCGCCGCATTGCCTCATGTTGACAACCGTTTCGTGAGATAGTGTCAAGACTGTTTTGTGTGTGAGAAAGAGCATTGCGGAACGAGTGGTCATACGGTTCACATGAGCTGTGGAGTGCGCACAAGTTTTCAAGTGTGCTGGGTGGAAACCACATGCCTTCCGTTGAACAAATCTGAGGAATTTTTCTACGAACATGTAACATGTAAACATGCATCCGTTTGATAAAAAATAAACTTTAAAACAATTGATAAAATTGTCGCATCTCAAACAAAATAGCAGAATGGTGAACAAGCTCGTTTCAAACGGTTTGTATACATGCTAATGCATTATAAAATACATCAACATTTGGGAATAAAATTGGCTTGGGACACGATTTCACCATGAGACCGGAAATCGGATTTACTACGATCATGTTTGTCTATATATCCGATCATTGGGAGTACTTTTAAAATGGTTGGATTTTATAGGAATACAAAAGCAGGTTACAAAATTAGATAATTTGCGCAGTTTTATCAAAATTCATCTTCTAATCGTTCTGTGGAGAATATTCAAGTGGACGAAAATGGGCAAATTAACGAGTATTTTGCAGGTATTAATGAAACTGCATCCTTATTAGCCGGTTGGTCATGTTGAAAATGACGAAATCCACCCTCAAGGCATAAGGGACACTGAAAATACGGGCGGGTAAATGGGAACAGTTTTAAGCGAGTACATCACCGGAAGCGTAAAAAGCCGCATAGAAAAGGTCATTTCATGTGTGGAGTGAGTGAAGGAGAGAGGAGATAAAATTGTTACCAAACACGAAAACATCTGATTTTCATAGATTTCTGCTTGTACTCAAAAGTGTAATTTCGTGTTCATCACGGCCAGGTAACCGGAGACAGATAGAGTGAATGTCATTATCGAGGAAAAGATGATTAAAAGTAATTAGATAACAAAACGGAAGCCAAGAAGAAACAAAACACGGTGTATTCAACGAATTGTAAAAACGAAAGATAGGTACTGAAAATACCCATTGCCTCAATGAGAAATATGATCTCAAGCAAAGTAGTTAGGGCTGTGACAAGAGTGAAGCCGGGAGTTATATGAGAGTTATTCAAAGAGGTATGCCCTGGTTTGAATGTTACACAAATGGGGATGTCAGCACCAAGTGGAGGTTTGTGCCTTGTTCTGTAACAAGATTGAAGGTGTGATTTGAGTATGCAGTAGATTAAATATGACTAAATTAAGCCTGACTTCAAGTGAGCAACCTTGATAAAACCCACAAGGAGGAGAAGAAATACATGAGTGTATGTTTGGCTTGAAAAAGGCAGTATTGTAGGTCCTAGTTAAGTTACAAAAGTAAGATCGTTTGCGATCTATGCGACCGAGTCCACAGTTAATATCTCTGTCGTGAGGAGATTTGCATTTTATGACCAAAGAGGGATTGAGGCAATACTAAAACAAAAAGGGAAAACATTCATCTAAATAGTATGTTTTCAAAGAATGAACTATTGACGAATATCAATGAATCGTGTCAAAGAATTGTGAGTAAAAAGGTTATGGATTAAAGAGCGCAATTTACAATGTATTTTAGGCTTTAACAGAAAAGAAAACCAATAACGGTTTGCTTTTGAGCATGAGCCAATTACAGTGGCATTTAAACTAACAGTTCTTCCTCTCATATCATCCTTTTAGTTACCAATTTACCAAATTTCCATCAATTAGGTTAACATCGGACAAAAAACCAAACTACAGCATACTTAATTCGGTAGAGAGATTGGGATGCGCCAGGGAACTGCCATTAAGTATTGATTTTTTCAGGAGAATCGTTTACCAAGCTAGCGAGACAGAATATCTTGCACTAATCTGGCAAGGTTGTTTCCGCTGGAAAGTACGACTCTCTTCAACGGTTGCGTTGATATAAATGAGAATGGGCTTTGATGCGTTTTGAAAAAAAATAACTTGAAGCTTGCAGGACTAATTCGTTCCTCCATCCGAATGGTAAAGTGATTGACGAAAATTCACCGTCGGTAGAGGAACCCGTTCTGTCAAACCATCCTCAGACATTTTGGTCACGATTAAACACTAAATAATTGTTTATAACGAATAAAGTTATACTGGGTAATGTTTTGCAAAGTTCCATTACTTTATTGTTTCACTAAATGCGAATACGTGTCCTTTAAGGTAGTTAGACACATTAAAAACACGTTACTGTTCTAATTTTGCAATCCCTCAACGAAATTATTCTGCTGATATATAAACGGTTTACGTCCAGTTCTCAAAGACTCTCTTACTGGCAACTAGTCATTTGGCGTCGTTTGGCATTTTTCGAGATTTCATTTTGCTCGAACTTTTTCTCATGTTTTCCTCTTTTTACAATTTTGAATTATTCTATCAAACATTCCCATTGGTCGATTTTGGAGACTTATTTCAAACTTTGTGTTGTTTCCGGACGAGGAGCTAGACACTGCCAATTTTGAGTTGATTGAGTTTGTCCAAAGTTGTGTCCGTTAATCAACTTGTATTGTCTGTCGCTAAACGATCAATGAAAGCAATGAACAGCATTCTTGTACTGCTATTTCATCAACTTGTCATATCTATATCCCTGTCGCATGCTCATTCTTCCGAGAACGACCGCAGCATAATGAAACCACGGGTCTTCGTAGACTAGTACGTCTAGGAGGACAACAGATAACATTTTCAGTAAATTTTTCTTTAAAAATAACTCAAAAAATACAGTTCAATGCATTCATTGTCATTAGGCTGAATGGAATGCTCTTTATTCATTGCGCAAGCCAGTAGTGTCTTATAGGAAATGTACCGCTGATTAGATTATCTTTAGAGGTGAGAGAAAGATCCTGCAAAGATCAATAAAGTTTTCCGAACTGTTATCACTCGAATCTTTTCTGACATTTGGCTCAAATTCGTACCATAGACCAATCCTAGCATTTAATATCAGAGAAAAAGTAAATTGTTTTTATTGACCTGCTTTATTTAAATCTATCAACCTCTTTATACCCATAAACATTTTTACCGGTCACATTTACTGGCTATCTGTCAAAATGCACGAGACAATGTATTCCATACTGAATGGAACTTGAGGGCATCAGGTTTATAAAACGTTTTTGACTTATATCAGATAGAATGTTTGTTCCATGGTTATGTGCTGCGTTTAACCATTCATTAAGTTACACTTAATAGATACAATTTCGTTATGTTGCTCATTCTCACTAATAGAAATAGACGTTTCTCAAGTTTTAACTATTTTCTAGGCAGTCTGTTTGAACATGTGTAGTTATCTGCTGAGCCAACTGATTTAGCCGCAGTGAGAATAAATCCTAGGACCCTTGACATCTCTCAAAAATACACCATTGTGCATTAAATTATCGAATGTTCAAGCGTTCTTGATTAGTTATAGGTTTATAGGCGTATTAATTGGGCAATATTACATTACAGCATAGATGGTTCATATGAATATATCAAACGTTTTTGTTCATACCCGGAGGAAGTCAGTCATTTTAGAANNAGGGGATGGATGTACTTTTTCTTTGACATTATTCTCTCCTTGGTGCACAAATGCTGACAAGAAATCAGTGAGACCATTTCACAATGAAGGAGCCATTCTTATATATGCTTATTTTTACTTTCAGATTACAAATGTCATTCTCTATTCGAATCTAGCGAGTCTAGGTTTTATGAGGAGTTTTCCGACCAAACATTTGTTTTGGGCTGCTACTGGATGGCACATTGACTATCTAATAAAAGAAAATCAACGGGAGTCAGTTCACTCTGGCGCTTGAAAATAATGTTATACACAAATAATTGTGTACAGAAAATACGCAGTCAATGCTTTGGAAACGTGTGGCAAACCGATAGCATCTAGATTTGTCTGGATTGTCTGGGCAAAGATTTGCTCATAGAAGCTTCTGTTGTAGTGATGTTTGTGCTGATGTTCATTATCAAGGGCTTATTGACATCAGCTATTCACCGCAAAGTTTGGCGAAGAATTTATATTTGATCAATGTGAAATGTGGGGATGATAAAATATATTGTCAGTTCGTATTAGGATTCAAATTGAGCCAACTTTAGCGTTTTACAGTGCACCGTAAATTACAAAAAGAACATGTATATCAAACACTAAATGAGAGAAGAGGCATCTTTATGCTCTTTATGTAAAACATCCGAATATAATCCGCTGATCATCCAGGAACTCATAGAGGAGGGATAAGGAATATGCTAGATGGAGAGTGTCAGGTTCCGACAAGTGTGCGCTTTTTCAAATTCATGCTGATCTCGAATTCCTCTCATCCATACCCCCGGATTCATTGAAATGTCGTGCGTTTGGCAACACGAGCTTGTATTATTTTCAACGTGTACTATCGCTCTGTTTTCGTCCATTGAGTAGTGCATTCGTGATTTGTTAGCACCAGAATAGTTACGTTCATACTGCGCTTTCTGAAATGTGTGCAATACTCATTTGCTAGTCCTTCTTTCACTGTAATGCTACTTAAAAAAGCATAGTATAGATTAATTCCTAATTCCTTAGCTGAGACTATATTCACTGCTTTAACTACTTTGTCCTTAGTCCTAGCGAAAGTTTGCAGTTTCAGCTATGAACGTGAACCTTCTTATTCTTCGTTATAAAATCCACTAGTAATTCTTTATATGTTTAAAGTTGTAATTTAATATGAAAGTTATTTCACTAGAACGTGATACAGGATACACAGTCAAAAGACAAAACTCTGAATGCTCTTACTGTGGTGCGCAAGGTGCGATGCCTGCATTACCGTGACAGGATGGATTGTGCTATATCACGTATTAGGAAAACGAAAACACGGTTTAATCATCTACCTGGTGGCCAAGAGGGTAGTATGCTTGCGTTCTGCCTTTGAAGTCCCGGGTTCAGTCCCAAATTGGATCAATGGTTTCGCACTAGGTGATTATTTCCTTTTCTATGCACGCTTCAGTGACATGAGGAATTGATCATTTAATCAGATTAAATCCAGTATTCGTTCCATTATTGAATCAATAATTTCTGTGATACCATTTCTTCTTTTATTAATTGCATTATAATTTTATCATCATCGCAACAAAAACAATTAGTCATTTTTGCACCCTTCATCAAATTTTTTCTACAATTTCTCAAAAACGACCATAAGTTTCGCTTCAATACTCTGTTTGCTCTCAAATGCATAAATCAATTATGATCGTTGAACTACGTTTTATAAAAGGTTCTGTCCGCAACCAAAACGAATTGAGTAAACTGTGCTTTCGTCACAGAAGCGAAATTCTGTTTAAAAAGTAAGCGAAAAAGGAACTGAGGAATCAGGTTTCTCAGCGAGAAAACTGTTGTTTTAATCACTATGCACTTTAGGAGTTGTTTGATATCATATCTTTGCCCCAAACTCATACAAATACTCTATTGTAACACTACACTATAACTGGAGTCTTTTCTGGTTTGATCTTTTCCTCCTTAATGAAATATCAAAAAGATGGGTTTTTCAAGTAGCTGTACTTCAATTTCGATCAATTTCTGACGTTCTCGTGGCCTCCCAGAGAGATATTTGACAAACTATGACATTGTTGACATCCATTATTTATGTTAGATTTGTCGAAAATGTCCGATGTAATTATTTGCTGCCCACTTTTTATACATGAGGTATCCTAAATGGTTATTTTTCTACCTTTTTGAAAATAACACCATGAAGCTGAATATTACACGATCAAATTGGTCTCAAAACTTCATTTTCCTCGCGTCACCTTGAAAAATGACTTGCATCAGACATATAATGCATTGACAATTTTGTGATTTTTTCTTTGTAAGTGAGTTTAAAACGAAAACAAATATCCGTCAAAATTTATGCTTGTAAATGTCAGTTTTGATTCAAAAAGTGTTCCCTAAAAATGGCTCTTTAGTTTCTGAACCCTAAGGTGGGGTTTTGGTAGAATTATTTCAGAAGTGTTTTTTGATTCGCCGAAAGCACTAAGTTCAATTTTCAAAAATAAAATCAGAATCTCAGATATTCAAATAAATTACATGGCAAATAAAACTTTTGATTCACTCCTTTTATTCATAAATAAAATTCCAAATGTTCGATGAATGAATTACAATGTTGTTTTTACGAGCTAAGAATGGACGGAAATCAAATTCATCGGCCTCAATGAAATTGATACGACCTATTGATTTTGGTACTTGCGGTCACATGATTCATGTCATAAAAGCTCTCATCCTACGGAGGACCGTTATTTATACTAGTATCCTCATTGAATTTGACAGTTTCATGTGGATAATCAATTGAAGAATTTGACATGTGCGCACTGAGCTCAGATGATTTTTTACTGCATTAAGTTTTGTGAATAGAATCTTCCATGCGTAAAGAAAGAGGGCAATGATTGTGATAGCATCTTTTGAGGGTAATGATGAATAGATTTTGGAAAAACACGAATCACTATTCGTCTGCTTGGAAACTTATTGTGATGTTAATATAAGGTGAACACCAATGCAATATTTGTTTATATCACATTTACCGAGATTGTACCCTGGGATGTCTAAATTTTCTTTCCATCTGACGATATTGGGTCTAACCCTCGAAATGTCTTCTGCACAAATTTGTTGGTTTTATGGAGCAAAAACATTGTGTAGACTATATTTCTTTCACTTCTTGATTTTTTAACGCTACGTTTGAGTGACCAATTTACGCTCTTCTGATCGAGAGAATAACACACAGAAAAAAACATTCCATTAGTCACATGCGAATCAATTGTCAAAACACATTTCAACCGGAGTTGTGTGTTTTACAGTCGACAGTAGTTTAGGTGCACATACAATTGTGTGCAAAATGCACGGACCAGGAAGTTCGGTTTCGCAAATGCAAAGCCGGTAATGGAATGAATACGAAACAAAAGAATAATTTTCTTCATATTGATTGAGCTGTATGTTATCGTGATAATACAGGCAACTTCATGAGGATTTTGCTTCGTGTTGCTCCGCAATCAACAAACAGACAGAGAGACGCCATTCTATCTAAGCTGTTGTTAAGGTCGGTATTTTCGAGAATGCATGATGTAGCTCTCGAGTAAACATTGTTCAGATGCTAGTCAACTGAGGAATGAAGTTGCTCACAATAACATTGTGGGTACAATGTTTATCCCTCGATTGGGGTTATCAAATGAAGGGCATCGATGGTAAAAGACACCAAAGAATTGGCACTAGTTAGGTTGATCTAGGTGATTTATAAAGGAGTTGCATTTTCTCGTATATTCATTCACCACTAATAAGGATGCCACTTACGTCAACCGTTTTAAGGGCGAATCAACCAAAACAAAATAAAGATCGATCGGTTTTTAGTCTTCGTTTTAAAGAATCTTGTGTGAAATATCTGAGAAAGAATGACAGAAAGAACTGGAAATGCTTGCTATTAAATTGTTATAGTTTATTGCTTTACAAATGCTTTAAACGTCCATTGGAACACATGTCTATGGATGTGCACTACACCCGTTAACCTTTTTGACTGTTATTGTAGGATACTCTATTTTATCCCATTCGTAAATCAAAGCTGTCAAATTTTACCCTACAATCATCATTCAAGAATGTCTGAAGTATGAAAAATCGCAAACAAACAAGGAATTGGGATTCTGTTTACAGATATATTGTTCTAAGCAGAAAATTTGCTCAATGTAGTTAGATTCAAGCTAATCAAAACTGCAAAAACTGTGTGTAAAGATCCACAGCTTTGAATGCATTATAAAGTCTGTTTGAACAACAAAGTGGTCTTCCTCTCACCTTCTCAAGATTGCTTTCTCCAACTTACTGACAAAACCTTCGAGTGGGAATAAGGGAATACCTGATGTGTTTTTCTCTGACAAATCCAGCACACGTGTTTACATAATTTATTCCTCTTGTTTTGTTCACATCTGCAAAACGAACTAAGAAAGTGTTTGCAGCGGAAGGGGGCGCACCGAAAATTTCACACAGAATGCACGGTTTTGTAAGTAATCGTAATTCTTCAAATAGTTTCGAAATCACAAAAAGATTTATAATTTATATTTGCGAACTCTCCGGCACGCAGTACAACAGACAGCATGAGGTGAGAAAATCCTACTGGAGTTCTGGGTCTTTGACTAATCAAAACAGATTTGTGTTAAATGGTTGATTCAAATCACGGAGAGAAATCATATGCAGCCGTGGTTCCATGCACAAATCTGCACAATTGTTTGCTCAGTTGCTGTGCTTTCAATCAGTTTCTGATCGAACAAAACTGAGTTACCGAATAAGGAGCAGCAAAGATTCGGTTCAGAGACAAAGAACCTACTTATTTGTGGTAAATTATCATTTTTGGCCTGGAGACTGTGAACGGAACGGACTGTTTGTTCAGCGTAGTGCAAACAAAAGGGGTGGAAGTAGCAAGCAAGTCAATCGTGCTCTAATTGTGTTCTGATGCTAATCCTATTCTAGTGGCGTAGTCATATATTTTTAATAAAAATGAGTTTTATCGATTTTGGCATTTGGATCATTGAATAAATACAAAGTTTGGAGAATGTCCAATGAAATAGTGGTTGTGTAGTAGAGCGCTCCTGTGACGCTTATTGATCTCAAGCTTGCTTCATGATGTCTGATACAAAAAAGGGAAATTTACTCTGATCAGTTAATGACAACTCACAGGACTGATAAGTGTGGATGCCAAGTTTGAAAAGTCATCTAAATATTTGATTGGTGAGATTTATTTTTCTGATTAACGATTTTCAGACAGTCAGATATGAAACTATATATAGGTAGTAATTCGTAGCATAAAACAAACATCGATTGTTTTTTGTAAATGACAAAGACGGCGGGAATCACTTGGAGTGTATATGTAAAAACATGTATAATATCACGTACCCAACAATAGAAAACGGGGATCATTTTTATCAATGAGAACACCATCGGAAGCAATGATGAGTGGTTGAGGATGAATTGATCACTTAAATGTTCGTCCAAAAGTTAGAGCAGATTGACCAAGTTCATGTAAATAAATTCATCAATGATAAAAAGCCTAGTTGTTTGTCAATTGATGTTGTGTAAACAGCCGCTTGAGAGTGAATTAAAAACTAGGCTTGATTGTTCAGCTGCATTGAACTTTTATAGTCTCATGAATAACGATAATACATTGATCCAAATGGATGTCTAACTATATACAGCCCGGGAGCGTTATGCTCAACCGCGTCCCACCGAACAACTAATCAGATCAATATGTGGCTACACAATATTACAAAACCCATATCTTACGGATTATAATGGTTTAGAAACTTCGATTACCTGTCAGTCAGTCAGTCAGTAGTAGCTTTATGCACTCGGATGGGTATATTTTCAGCAATTACACCATATTTGTGGATTCAAATTTACAAAATCGTACATATTGAACACAATGAAAGCAGTAGATATTGTGTTTCTCAATAAAGCAAGCAATTGCGCAATTCTGCAGAAATTGTCCTTGTCTATAAGCAGACGTGCTAGATATGGCAGAAACAGAACTGCGATAAGCACAGGTATAGTGCAAATAAAAGTTTAAGTCTTGAGCATGTGGATGTTGTAGATACAGCTTTTGAAAATTCATTGTGTAATGGGTGGTTAGTGTCTGAGAGTATTTTGGCGGCGAAAATTTCACATGCTTTTAGGTGTCTGTCAATGATGGAATCGGCCTGGACACAGTTTGCCAATGTGGATCAAAACCTAAATTCTTTAAAGCAAAATTGAATTATAAGGAAGATGGGTGAAAGGTGGGAAGCGACATTTTTGCCATCCAGCGCACTGATGACGTGTAGCATATGTGAGGTGAAAGAACAAACAGATATACCATACGGTAACTATCTGCCCAATGCAATGAGAAATGAAACACGCACACGTTTGTTAACCCCTGTTTATGAGCAGCCAGTGTCACGGTTGGCGGTAACCATCTTGTACGCCAAGCTCCGTCGTTGGGTTTAAAATTTGTCAGGCATCAGAGAACAAAAACAATATTTCCAGTGCGGTTAATCCACAAAATCCAACATTATTGCTCCAAACGAAAAATATTGTTCTTCATTTTGATGTTGTTACTTTTAAGCACACGAAATATGATGAGCTTGTAATCACTAGGAATAAATTTCCAAAAATAGATAAACGTTCTTGTTATTTTTGCTATTCAGTTGGTGACCAATAGAAATCCAAAGCACTGATTTGTTCGTCTGAGCGTTCTTGTCACAATACTTTGAATATGAGCTCGTAGTCAGCATCGAGGTTACGACAAATTGATGTCACTCAAATAACTCAATAATCAGCAACTCGTCTTACGCCGGTTAGTTTCCTGTGAATTTTGTTTCATAAAATCGAGATCGCATTCAATGTCACCCAATTTCACCGAATACAAAACACTACGTAAACAACTTCCCCATTTAGTTGTCTAAGGATTTCATATTGATCAGACGCTCTCTGAAAACCATCTCTAGATATGGAGCTTTCCATTATGTGGCGCTGGTTTACTCTATTGTCAGCCAACGACTTAAAGACTTGTGACCGTCTGTGTGACTCATTCTTGTCGGAGGCAACACACGCCTGACGATATCAAAGGAACTAGTGCACAGTCTCGTGTCAATTGTCATGCTAGGGGTTTCTATATTGACTACGCATTCTCGCCTCACATCAAAATTGTTTATTCACCATTGCTCATATCTTTAAATCCATTTTAACAGCATGTATACCAAAGCTAAAGTGAAATGTCTGTCCACAATGGATGAATAAAGTGCACTCTTGATATAACTTTAATACAGTTGATATCAGGTCTACACAAATCAGAAGTCACCAACACCTAGAAATCAGGTATCCTGAATTTGTCCAGTGATACGTTACATTTCCAATTTAACACCTGTAAACAAATGATATAACTTGTTAGCAGGTTTTGGTTTACCCAATTAAAACAATGAAGTAAATACGTTCCAAAAGATAACAGTTATTTTAGTCAATACAATAACTTGGAGTAGATAAATAATGTTTTTAACCAAGCAAAAGGAAATTTCGCGGTTGAATTTAACATTTTTGTAAAAAGAAAACTTAAGAAATAAGTGTCGTATGGAATTGTGCCGTGGATTTATTTCTGAGCAAATATAAACGAAACAAAAGTATGTAGTACAGTGAAATATATAGCACTGCGGTTGTTACCAAGATAAGTCTGGTTGAAACTGTAAAGTTCGCCTTGCTTACAGGTTCATGTTTATGTTTATAACCACTTTATCCATTGAATTTTGCAGATGGAACTATACGGGAGTGTTTTGGCCTTGGTTTGACTGGGTGATTATAGATCCTATTTTCTACTTGCAAACAACGGTAGTTTGTATTTTTCAGTTTTACCATTTTAGCCTCTAGTTTGCTGGGAAAATATTCGTTAGTACAGTTCGCATAACTTCGTTTCCGATTTCGCTAATGTTATTTTCCCGCAGTCCAAGGTGAAAAAACGATTTTGGCGTTCATACCCTTTACAAAATCTATTTACAGCCTCCACAAGGGAGAGAAAAACGTCTGCGGCGCACGACGCAAAACAGAGCTACCTGATTGACAAAATGAGCGGCATTTTTACATATTGACAGACATAATTTTACTCTTCATTTTATCGTTCTTTCTTTGTTGTTTTTCGAATGAAAATTAATGAACATCTTAGTTACTGAAGCATTCATTAAAATAGTACAGTGCACTTTCTTCGGTCAACTACCTGATCAATGTTTCTTAGGCACCTCCTGTTCTCTGTTGAAAATATTTTTAGCAAAAGTTGAGTACTGTGAGGAGTTTGCAAGTGAGTTCAATCAATTTGTTATATCGTCGAATATACTATTGGAGCAAATGTTATTTGCTGAATCGCATTTGTAGAGCTATGGCGCGGTCTAACAAGTAGCGTTTCACTCCAAAAGGTTTGTAGTTTTCCTGAGCAATTCGATCAATACATTTCATCTGTTCGTGAGACTGATTGAATTTTATATAACACAGAGGTGATGACCTCTGTCAAGATGTTAGCCACTGAAGAAGACAGAAGTTTGATTCGCGGGTGAGTAAGGCGAAACAAACATAAACCACTTATACAGTCCCCGGTAAAAAGGTAATGAAACTCGAAATTGTGCATGGATTAAAATCGTATTTTGTTAATGACTGTTTTAAATGAAGACATCGTCACCGTGTGTTGATGTGTGCTTTTGCTCGGCTTGATCACTTCAACTCGTACAATGAGAGCATTCCATTTGGTGTTGTATTCGGCACACATTTTGAAACACAAGTTATCTGTTACTACTGCAAAGGGGGAAAACGATAGAATGCTTTGCTTAGACAAGAGTCATAAGACAGTTTCAATCAGTCTGCAAAAGAAAATACCCATCTTATTCCCAGTTTCCCATTTGAACACGGTTAGTCTCCGGGGAAAATTATCGTTGCATTTCATGCATGCAATTTTGTCTCTAATCAACATTTTCTCAGCAATTGGACCTACCGATTGAATGTTTCCTCCTCGGTTACTTCCAATCTGCGGATAAATTTCACCTTTCCTGATAGTTTGCCCTGATTTGTATCAACTTCCTGAGGGACACAGGTCCATGCGTTGAAATTAATTAGGTTTGGTTATTGAATACTATCATATATTTTTTCGCACTACCAGGTTGGAAGTCTTTTTACCAAACAGCCTTTGTAAAGTTTACTATTCTTAAAAATGAACACAACATATAATGAGCAGGTTCAGTGAACCGCAATCTTGCAATCTTGTTCTATGCATTTATTGAACAGTTCACCTTGTTTTGAGTTTTTCTATTGCACAGAAATACAGAGAAATAAGTTGGTTGTGGCTGCGGATATATATATAATTGTGGCAATTTTTCGAGTAGATTTATTGACATTTGTTTTTGTTCTGTTTTGAGTGTTGTGCTATTAGTTAATTTTGCCCATTCTGCTCAATAATTGTTTGAATTAAAAGTGAAGGATGTACGAAAGAAAGTCTCATTATTGATTACCTGTTCTGTTTTGGATGAGAACTTCGAGGATCTCACACAAATTAGTTTAATTCTCTTTCAGAAATCTGAGAAAAACTTTCTGTCCCTGCTCCGATCCATATGCAATTCTGACTTATGGATTAAATAGTTTTGTCCTTGGCTTATGTGTTCACATCCACATTTCCTTTCTTTTGTTGGGAGGTGGGTGATTAGAGGAGTGACAGAGACACCTCAAACGAGCAGATTGTGTTTCTCAGTTTGATGCGCAAGTTTTAATCTTGTGATTCCAATGCCGTTCACAACAACCCTAGACATTTGCCTTCACCTGCCCGCTTTCTGACAGTTTGTTTTGATTGGAACCTCGTCCAAAATTATTTCCTCGTGAGCTATTCATCTTTTTGCAATAATGGGTATGCAAGTGAAACGTTTGTTTCTGTTATAACGTTCCTGATGTTCCACCTGCAGGACCGGATCTGTCGAAGTTGTTTTGTTTTTCAACTAAAACCGAAATTAACAGTAGGTTTTTTCAGTTCCATCTGCAAAAGTTATTGAGTGACAATAACAAATTAAAAACACGATCTTCAAATCTGTCGTTTAGCGGACAGAATATTGAAGCATGCATCGATTGACGGTGATAGCCACGCAGTACTAGATGCGTGTTTTATTGGAGTACAGAACCGACAAACTGATTTTTCTATGCGTAAAGAATGGTATGCGTCCGGCAACATCAATTGTTCACTAAGGGTATGAAATAATGTAACCACAATACTCGGTCCATTTTGACAACTACAGATGGTACACGACGGAGAATTTTTGAGGTTTTCGGAAAAATGATGCCCTACAAAACACCGAGTTGTGAAAGGTTGGATGCAACCCTCTTTCGACAAAGGAACCAACTGAATAAAATGTGTTAAATGTCCGACTATTCAACGCATCGGACCAGGTTTTTGTTTCAGTAGAATACACGCAGACTGAAGTAGCCGTATGGATTTTTCTGTTTCCCAAACACTCCTTGTCAGTTCGATATCCTCCAGTTGGTAAAGCTTTAATTATCCTCGACAGCTAGCAAAAGGATTTAAGGAGCATAACCACGGTCATTCAATGTCGAGCTGTAAGGCATCGGGTTTTTGAATTCCTTTGGGAAATCAGTACAGTCTGTCAGCTCACTCAAATCTTCAAATAACCTTGAGTTTATGGTAATCCTCAACCTGACCTTGTAACTACAACAACCAGCTCACTGCTTCAAATGTATAATACAAAACCGTTGTTTGGGAAGCGGACTGACCAATACTGTTCATTATTCCATGGTTCTTCTGTTACCCAATCCATGGATCATGTTCCATACACGACATGTTTTACAAAATGAAGTGGCACCCCGAAAAAGGGTCTATTGAATAGAAGTATTAGTATGCTTGTTAGCTGTAGCTAAGTTGAGCATAAGATACCGGGTAATTTAGGTTATATTTAGTAAACAAACGTACTATACAATTGTTCCGAGATTATTTCACACCAGAAGTTTACCGGCTTTAACCTCAGTGCCATTGTCCGAAGTAAAAAATCCCAGTAATGCAGAAAGCAATGGAACAGTCACAGGGCGAACCGGAATATTGGAATAACGCCATCCGATAATAATTCCACAACTGCGCTGTTTATATTCGGACAAAGTCACTTTTCCATTCACTCCACAATTGATTCGATGGTAGCACTTGCATTTCCCATGATACTCTCATAAAATGCGGCCTGATCACGAGTGCTTATATCGGACTGCGTAGTTTTTCAACTAATTCATCTTGCTCCAGGTCTTACAATAACGATACTCAATGGTGTAAAACGTCTGCTGACTCCTTGTACACTAAATCTGATTAAGTTAGAAAATATGTGTATACTCTACAAAATGAGTAGCTTGTATCCTGGTTTGTGACTACGTTCTTGGCTAGAAACGTGCACGTGGATGGGTATCGTCTTACAGATTCAGTTGACCCCATCCTGCGTTAGAATTGTCGGAAGTGATTAAAAATGGCAGTCATAGATAAAACGGTTGAATAAAAATGATCCCAGTCGTATCCGAATAGATATTGTCAGATATGGATTCGAAGCTCAAAATGGATGACACTTAGTGGACCTTTGGTTACGTATCCATAATCCTTCATCACATAGACCAGTGAAAATTTGAAACAATAATTCTCAAAGACACTCAACAATTGCACCAGAATAAGCAAACCAGATCACGTAATGGGAGGAAAATGGACGATTACAAAAATCTGTATAATTTGTGACAAAATTGCAAATCATTTTATTTACAAATTGCCTATATAACCAAAACTGTTTGATCGTTTGTGCAAAACCATCCAGTGTGTTATTTCCTGACTAGTGATGGTATACAAAGTTAAATTTTTCTACTATAATTTTGTGTTACCGGATTTTACCGAAGTTTGATTACTTTTTGCAGCCCCTGAGAATACACCTTCGATACGTCAGACAACATCCTCGACTTTGTGTGCAGCTTACTTTCCGAGAGATTCATCTCATTTGCTGACTCGGGACGTGACCTCAATTGCCTGGGGTGTTAGACTCTGTGCTGTCTTTCTTGGATCATTGAACAACGTTGCGGTTGAACTACTCAGGACAGCGGAATTTAAATCACGTGTCTTCCGGTGAGTGATGATAAAAATGATACCTCACTGCACCGTTCCCTTATCCCTTTTCACTAGATATGTCACATTCGTAAATGACCTCAAGCAAATCGTTGAATCTGACCGATTCTCTATTTTAAAACACTGCAGCCCTCTGAAATGTCTCCATGTAGTGGTGAAATTGGCTCGCTTGTGTTCTTTTGAAATTTTTCTCACCATTTGTTTAGCACAAGAATCGTATACAAGTATATAAATGCGATGTCTAGATAAATTCAGAAACAATTGTCCTTTTATTTGTGACTATTAAACGTAATCGAATATAAGCTTACCGAATGGATTGAAGAAAAATAATAAATTCACAACGGGGGGGATTATGGTGAGTTTGTATTTGGGGATGGTCCAAATCCAGTGGATACCGTGTACGAGATTAAACCAATTCGATTCCCACAGTATGAAGTCTGAATTTTGAGAAAACAATAACACGATTCAATCAATAACAAAGATATATTTAGAAAACGAGATTGACTGTTCATTGTAACTCAGGAACGACTTACTCGGATATTCCACAAGATTTCATTTATGTTGAATGTTTGCATCAATCGCTATCTCTAACAATGATCACCAAGTTATCGAGTTGTGTTGACGGACACATTACTCTGAGTTTCGTATTGCTGATTATATATATATATATATAACAAAGGCAAACCAATCGAGTATTGGTATACACAAACTTTACATCTTAATTATTACCAATGTAGATTTGTTGTAAATAAAAACTGTACCAGTCTCTTTGTTTACCTCCTAGCTCATCATGGTCTAGTTTAACCAATACCGATGAAATGGGAGTATTCGCTAAATTCTAAACCATTCCATCTGCTGACTATAAATGAATCAGGAAACTCAATGCTTTAAAGACTCACCAACGCTTATTTATTATTACTTCAGAAAACGTTGCTATAGTATATATGCCGTTGCCTATACAAACCCCTAAGTCTTTCGCAGGGACCAGTTGCTTCACTTTTGATTATATCTAGGTATCTATATACAGTTATCTTCAGAACATGAGGTTTGTGAAGCATAACTTTAATGAACTAAATATCTGAAGTTATACGAATGATTGTGAAACTTTCGTATTTAAATCCAATTGTTTCACAAAAATTACGTGGGCAGAACCACTCAGTCACAAAGTTGACTATTGAATACAACAAAATTCCACTCCTAATCAGTAAAATGTAATAACGATTACATTTTGTCATCAATTTTACTACTCGCACACACGTATTGTATGAAACAAGGAATACGCTTGTCAACTCTATCTTACAAACACGCTTTTTGAAGGTTCCCACAAATTAGAATCTGATAGTCCGTTTCCTTGAATTTCCCAAAAATAATCAGACGATAAGAATAGTGAAAGTTCATGTACATTGAAGGTTAATATTAATTGAAAGTAAAATCACAATATTTGAAACAAAGCTAAAACGTACTATATCAAATGGACATCACGTAATGCGCACTAGCCTGGGACATCGAACCCGGTTGATCGTACACTGGGTACCAAGTGGTAAAACGTGAATCGGGACAAATTTCATTGAGATGCTTCTGAATTTACCGTTAACCTCTAGCACAATTCACAATTTCCATGGAACTTTTTCTGCGTGCATTACTTTATCTTAAATATTCGAAAATGTAGATGAACCGAGGAATGAATAGTTTGAGAAAGACCACTGAGAGTCCATGTGGAACATATTTGGTCATTCAGTGCTGAAAAAAGTAGACTCTTCATTATTTATCTCGAGTATTCACCCATTTTATTCTTTCGTTTAGCTTAAGTTAATTTTTTCATTGTAACCACAAATGTATTTTGCGATTATTTGTCAAATTATTAGGAAGAATGATAACCAATAAAGAGCACTGGACAGCTGTTTCTTCCTGTTTGGGACTCATCAGCAGTGCGTGCTTCTTTTGTATCCCTGTGAGGACTCGAACCGTTGCTGAGTCCCAAACAAGACGAAACAGCTGTCCAGTGCTCTTTGTTGGTTATCGCAAACATTTCCATCGCATTTGAATGCATTATCTTGTGGGGAATAAACGATCTCCCAAGGAACCCACACCAAAGACCATCAAGAGTGTCTGGTGTCTCTGAACAATCGAATGAGCTAATCCAATCTTGATACTCTATATTAGGAAGAATGTTTCACTCGATCACTGCGTCTTACCTAAGAAAGAACTGTTTGGATTCTGCAAGCAACGTTGATTTTATGATAATATCCCGTGCAAAATATTGTGCAACTGCATCTGTTAAATAGTACACAGAAGAACACGCTTCTTGCCGTTCCTTTGGTGAAACGTGATCATGCGCAACTCTTGAGGGCTTGCTTTGGGATAGTTTTGACCAAAAGCAGATTAAATCATAATAAATAGTTTAAAGCACTGTGTACTTTTGACCCCTTTGATCGCAAAGGTATTAGAATTTCACCTAATCTTTTAAACAGCCGATTTTAAAACACAAGGCAGAATGATCTCTTACATTCTTTGAGCAACACTAGTGACAATCTTTACTGTAACCCCCGGCCTGATTGAATTTGATCTTCTTGTATATGAAACAGATAATAATCTCCTAAAAGTTATGGACATTGTAATTTGAGAACTTCAACCATAGCAAACTTACAAAATCTATCACTAAGAAATCCAGAGTGTAGTAAAATGTTTTACTGGTAACACCAGATACTGTAATTCTTCCTTGAGGAGAGATGGCTTCTCTGTCGTTTGGTCCCATAATAATGTGTAGGATGATGGAGCCCCATGTGCTGTTCCCACAAGAAACTTTAGAGGTATAAATTGTCGGTTTTCAGGAGCAAACAGCAGGTTATCGCAAATATGCCGGTCTACCGCTTTTTATGTTCACCATACAGGTGCGTAATAAAACGTTATCGTGATATTTACCCTGCTTTTTGAAGGCAGAAAATCAATGGATGATTGGTGAAATAATGCAGCAGGTAAATCCTATTTGCTCATCTAAAAGCAAACAACCTGGTATGCTTTATGATGAAATCTCATATCAACATGTTCGTTTTATTTGATACGATCACTGTTGATAGCAAGCGAAATAGTTTATCATGATCCAGTGGTTTACTTGTCGTTCTTTAAAATTTTGATAATCTGACATTTTCGTGCCCAAAACTGATTTAGTGCTGAACAATCGAGTTTCGCGTTTAAGAGCCGATCATTTAGTCGCACTGTGATTCAATATTCGTTTGGTCAAACTTTAATTGCAGTAGGTATCAGTGGGAAACTTTGGGGATAATTGTTACCAATGCCGACAATCTGATCAATATGTGAATCTTCACCAACAAACAAAGGAAAGTCATAATCAATTTGCTGTAAATTTTGAGTTATTCAAACATCGGTTCACTAGCAAGAATATGTGTACATTCAATAATGTAGGCCATGAGGTCATATTGACACGTTTACTCCGACGGACAAAAGTGAATGACATTCGGTCAAATTAGAAAAGCGACATTTAGAAAATTCAGAAAAAATGTCTCTATCTTCCCAGAGGCATGTATGTCTGTTGTATTCGCTGCCGACTGTTGGAACCGATACCAGTTTCTATTTGTGGGAGAGGTACTGTTTGTTGTGTTTCTTGATGTGTCCGACGGAATAAAGGGAAATCCGTCGATCAATTGCTGTTTGTGATTGTACGTTTGGGCGAAACACCTCAACTGGAATTGGTTGGTAGTCGTCCAGTTCCTGTTACCGTCTATATATCCGGCCATAAAATAGATGTAAAGGGTGTCCTGATCTGATGAAATGTTTTGCTTTCACTTTCTTGTGGACATCGATAGTTTAAAACGAACATTACGATTTCCCTCATGGTCTCAGTTAGTATATTGAATCGTGTCTAACATTCACATCTGTGTGAATTGTGTTTGGGCTAGATTAAGGGCAGGTCACTGATGTTTCCTCCATCCGTCAGATATTGGTTAGAAGTGAAAATTGCATAAACAAAATCAATTAAGTACTTTTGAAAAATGAAGCTAATTCACTGGGCTGTATTCTTTACTCAAGTAGATCGCCGGCAATTTGTTTTTGTAATTGAGATGAAGAGCGTAAGGGAACTATAATGCTCAAGGGGTATTTTTCTCCATTTTGGCTAATATTGATTAAAGAGTATTGTGGCATAATCGATTATTCACATTGCGCAATAAACCGTACTGCGAATTACATTAGTAACACACAAAAATAATTAATGAATCCTGAGGGTAGCACTGAATCTATTTATTTTGGTTAGATAATAAAACAAAATAAGTATGATAATTTTTGTACACATCTGTTTCAATATACGTCATATACAAACTTTCTTTCGTTTACTCGGAAACGGTTTGATAATTTGCATATTTCTGTCAGGGAAAAAATCAAAACTTCCGACTCCAATGGAACGATAAATCAAACAGTCTGGATTTTTTTCTCCGCTTGCTCGCCGCGTGTGCTCTCATTCACTGGTTAGTTCATAATACACTCATTCATTACAAAAACAGTTCTCTCATTGCAAACTTAACCACTTGTGTTAAATAACTACAGACGCGAAGAAAGAACCTCGGCATGCAGGGACACACTTGGAAACAGACAAATCAATACAACCTTCGCCGTCCGTGTTAAACATCTTACGCTAGCATTGCCAACATGGTCGTTGTTGGATTTATTCAAATGTTGAACTCGGTTATCAGTTATTCATGTTTCCGATAAATTAGGTTTATGAACTTTGTGAATAGATTGCTTTATGTGAAATGTATTCACAGTTTCATTCAAAATGTGTAACCCTAATAAAAACACATTGGTCAGGTGTAGTTCTTAGATAAATCAACAGGGGAAAGCAGTTAAAAATAAAAAGAACAAACACGAAAAACCGTCGAAGTAACTAAACCCTCTTGATTATTTCAGAGGTTGAAATGCAGTTGGTAGGATTAAATCATAAAATACACATTCCAATTGAAAGGAATCAAAGCATTGATCACAACGGTGAACACAACAGTAATGAGCCTCAAATTCCTGGAAATTTTCTCAAATCTAAGGAGTTATTTTTATTTGAGTGATGAACTGTTCGACCGGAAAAGACACTTTTCACTAAATTGGTATTCAGCCCCCTGTTTATGTTTGTGATTTTATTTTTAGAGATTTCCGCTACGTGTTCATCAGGTAGCAGCATCGCTGCATTTGCAAATAGGAATACAGGTTGTTAGATTTCCAGTTACATGATTCACATATGCAACAACTTCAAACGATCAGCAGTTAGAAGGCTCAATCGGGAACTTGACTATAACTCATCCAATCGTGCCTTTGTTTGTCTACTGCATGACGGTCAAGTTCACACACACTCTTTTGTCACGAATAAACATAACTTTGCTCCGATCAATGAAATCAATTTACACGGTATTTGCAGACAGGGACTGTTGTTTTTATGGCATCAATGGTTCGGTAAAATGCGTGCTTTATGACGGCGGTGAAAAACATGTAGACACTTCCATGCCAATGATGATATTCGAGCCAGGTTGATGAATTTGAACAACCGGGGATATATCATCGATTGGAATCTGACCGGAACTGATGTTCCGGTTGTTGTTTTTCTCACAGTTGCGTTCGTATACAACTGGGAACATTTGCTCAGCAGCTTGTCGGAAACGTTCACGAGTCAGGTCTACCAGTAAAATTCATATTTTCAAAAACATCTTGGTAAAATAGGTTTCAGTGGAACTTCAACTTCGAACCCGGAAGTTTCATTTGTGCCAGAATCTGCATGTCTAAACTAATCAAAGTTGCTTGTGGTTAAAATGCTCCACAGTAGGGACTTTTCGAAAATTCAGTTCATTGATATTTTTAGATTTATTTGATTAAGAATACACAATATCAAACAAACCTTGTTTTCTATCCCTTCCTTCTTGAGCTAATACGGTTATATTTAGGGCTCGCCGAATGGGCACCGCCTTAGCCCTAGCAAGGTGCCCTTGAGAAACAGCTACCACTGGATCAACCGGTCCCTTTTGCATTACCTTGACTGCCTCCATGTTTGCTTAATGGCCTGGGTCTTCAAGGTATTTTACCATTGCACTTGTAATCGTTTTCATTGTGTCCATTCTAAACCGGACAGGCTTTTGCTTCTTGATTCTTTTCACTTATTATATCTTCCAAAGTAACTTGCCCATAAATGATCATAGACCAGAAGAGGATAGGTAACGTATCTTTTAGATTTAAGAAGATCACGAAGCGACTTACCAATTGGGTACGTAGCGTAGCAGCAGGAATGATACGGTAGATATCCTTTTCTAATCGGTGTCTTAGTAACTCACACTTATATTTTCATTTTCATTTGTACTGACTTTTACATGGGCAGATGCCTGCATTTTAACCAAATTTACATATCGTCACACATGAAAACTGCAAGGGTGCTGGGAAAATTCGATTAACCTGCGGTATTTTCATCCGGATTCCAGCGAGATAGGGAAATGTAGAATTTATGTAGAACTTAATGTCAGAGGTATAAAAGACACACGACTGATAATCGACAATTGAATAATTTTTCCTTTTAAAGAAAGTATCATGACGAGCCGTGTTGTTTTCGATGTGGTTAGTAGTGCTCCCAGTGGTCGTTCCGTCATGGTATTCAGAACAAATTGTTCCAAATGGCCATGTTTATGCAGCATTTATTTTATATTTCCCAGCTCCTGAGGAAAAAGGTCTTCCGGACAAATTCTTTTTGTTGCATACGCATGGGTTTGAACGAAGTTCACCTTAAGTCAGAAATTTATAACCATAGATCCAGAGTCAGTTTATTGGTAAGCAATAACCACAAACTAGCCCCGGAATTCCATCACCTGAGCCTTCGTGAACCACAACAGTTATTAAACCTGTCACCGTTACCATCACCTCAGCAACGACGAGGTGGTAGTGTTTGTCGTGAAGTGTTTTTTATCTCGCATTTTATTCCGGTGGATAACTGATGACTAAATTCGTAACTTAAAGTCATAATTTTTGCTAGTAATAATTGTGCAGGTACTTTTTTAATTTGCGAAACACGGTTTTATTGAACAAGTAAAAGTGAGAGTGCTCCCGTTTATTATGCCAACCCATACAAAGATTTTAGTGCAACAATGACTTTATTTCATTTTGAAAGTTGTAGGAGTATGACTGGGATTTTCTGTCTGTCTGTGAATGTGTGTGTGCGTGGCTGTTTGTCAGCAAACAAGAACACAAGTTCACAGCATCCCAAGGATTGTTTTTCTGGTGTGCCCCCGCGCATGCTGCCCCACAATTGAACGATAACACCCGAGGCGTCCGTCCACCGACGATCTGCTCTAACCTCTGCACTGACAAAATATTGGTTGTTTTCCAGCATTCGTTTGTGTTGCATGAGATCTGATAATCTGTTTTATCCAGCTATGAGAACAAACATTTGCCTAATGTCTCAACCCGCCAGAGTTAACACGAGCTAACCGAGTTTCGGGCAAGGCGGTTGGTGAGCTAAGGTGATGGGTGGTGTTCCGTCTTTACGACTGTGGATGTGTGTATGCTGTGGGAGTAGTGTTGAGATAGAACTGGCAGTAGTAAGGATGTTGGCAGGATGGGAAACAGGCAAACGAAGATGCAGGTTGGCAAGCATTCGCACACACCCACACACATGCAAACAAACGCAGACGTTCAATTTCACAGTCACACACATATGCATACACGAGGCAATCCACACAAGCAAGTCAGCAAGCTATCTCCGTTTCTATATCGCATTTCTGACACGCAGGAGATATGTTCTGAGCAGTGTGCTTTGAGATGCCTGAAAATTTATGGACTTTGTTGCAATCTCAACGTAACAGCTCTATGTGTTTGTGAGCATGCTGCGGAGATGATGATGGGTCTATGGTTATGGCTGGAATGGGCCTGCGGGGTGCCAGAACGGTTTAGATCGGGTGGTATGTGAGGTAGAAGGGGATCCGCAAGTGGAAAGATGGGTTAATGGAAGAAAAGTGATTGGGGTGTAGGACTTGCGCCTCCAAGAAAAGTAGATTTGGAAGTCACATTCAAGCTCCTCCATCCCCGGGGTTGTACACAGATATCTGTTTGCGCATAATTGCAGCCCCTCAACTGTCACTTGCGTTTAGTGGTTTTGGGTCATTGCAGCAAACGACAGTTGACAATGACAAGGTTTGCAATTGGAAAAATTTGTTTACTATCCTTTACTGTATAATACAAATGGGCTAGATTGAAAGTAGCCTAGATGACGGAAATGCATTGACCCCTAAAAGCGTGATATGCTTTTGATTTTCTCTCAAGCACTGAGAACGGATTCTTTCAAGAGAAAATTTTAAACGGACTGCGTTTAAAATGTGAACAGCTAATGTGCTCAAATGAATCACTCAATAAATGAGTGAACGAAAACAGAAATTCACAAATTGTAACGGTATTCAAACCAAAATGGCTGGGAATGTCTACAGTACTAATAGCTGTTCCTACCGTTCCTATCCCTTTCAGGCACATAATAGCTGAACACGGTGAACACTAAGAAGGACCGAACAGAAGAGTATCAGGAAGCACATGAGAACCGATAATCCAAGCGAACCTTGTGTGCCCCCATCCAATAAGAGCTGGTCCCTTGCTTTTGCCATTTTTTGTGGTGCAATAAACTTTCGTGCAAAATAGTCGTGTTCTCTCTCCGTGTGCGTGTCTGACAGTCAGAGGTGTAATCGACTGTCGGTGATAACTACCATCGATTGCTTTCATTTCAGAGCGCTCCCGCGGCTCTTCATGCGTGTTGCATAATTTCTGTACCCATGCCACAATACAAGATTTATTTTGGAGAGGCTTTGGCGGGAAGTGTTTTTCATGTGAACTCGATTAATACATTGCACAATTAGTAACTCCTGTTTGTAGTGAGACCATAAATCTTACGGCCGATCTGTCACTGTCACTGTCAGAGAATATCATGCATCAACGCTACTCATGGTAGAAAATTATTTAAACCAAACGTGTAAAGACCTGTTTTGATGGTTCATCGACATGTGCGACTCCAGTTTCTCACTGTGCAGCTTGAACTAAAATGCAAGCGTGCAGAATGATAAGTTGCGGTTAATTGCATCCCTTTGGTGAAGATGACTGTTCGCTCATTTTCCAGTACTAACAATCGGTCCCTGTTTCCTTAAATGTCAGATTTAACTAGTGTCCTCCTATCAAGAATTCATAGGAACACTTGTGCAGTCTCTGTATAAGAATCCTGCTAAATAAGCATTAATTTGTCATTCCAGTGTCGATAAACAGTTTTCAAGTTTACCGACAGGATTGTGAAACCGGATACCTTTTATTACCTCACATTTCGATTTTCACTTACACACTGTCTTTAGGGGCTTTAAAATTACCAGTAACCATCTTCCCTTATCAATAGTTATGACGGATTTTGTCACTTTGTCACAAGAGGTAACTCTATACTGGAAAGAGTAATCACCAACCACCCAACCCTTGTTTCTTCAGCACAGAAAGCATCAAGTTCGACCAGCAACCACTGTTTATTCTTGATCCAACCCAAAGTATATTCACACTTGTTTTCGGGTGACTCATATTCGTGCCTGAACAGAGCATACAAGGGTTTGTTGTTAGTGGGGACAAATTTTCACGTTGGGTCGAAAGGTCATTTCAAATGGGGAGATGGGAGGGGTGGGATAAGCCCTATGTGTCTCTGTTCGGGTAGATTGATATATACACACTTGTACAGCTCCGTCCCAATCAGGCGGAATAGAAGCATACCTCAGAGTCTCACATCACGAGCGCACAAGATCTGCTCTGGCAATGTAGCAAATAAAGAACCAATAAAAATGAAGGGCGTTCTCGGAGAAAACGGTTATCCTGAACGGTTCATTGAGAGAAACTTTTAGGAAAGGCGAGAATCCGACTAGGTTCATGAGGCCCAAAAGAAGAAATTATTTATTCGTCTACTCTTTCAAGGAAATGCTATATTATACGTCTTGAACAAACGTCTGACGCGGGCAGTGAAGCAGACCTAAAACGCAGCTCGATTATCGTGTGTTCACAGGCTCGCCCATCATCCGAACTAGCCACAAAGATAGGCTGCCTACCCTGACCACTTCTTTGGTTATATACTCTTTCCAGGGCATTTGCAATGCAACGCATATTGGCCGCACGGCCAGGCAACTATCCCAACGGATGAAGGAACACTGCCCACTCTGGTTAAAACAAGGAGGAACAGAAAGCATAAGAACTACCATTCTTGGTCATTTGGTGGATACAAGCCATCAAATTAGACCGGAATCCGCTATCAGCGTAATCTATCATGCGCCCCAGACCCCTCCGAAGCAGTGTGCTTACACACACTAGCCACCGCTGAGGCGATAGGTAATTAACTTTTCGCACCAGAACCATGTGCACAAAAGCGATTGGTTCAAGCTCTCCACTTACCCTGGTTCCAAATTGATCATCAACATCACGACGACCACCACTCCAATCACAATCAGTCTCACTCGGACACAGACACATACAGCTTACTCCACCCCTCCCATCTCCCCATCCCAAATGACCTTTCGACCCCGCGTGAAAATATGTCCCCACTAACAACAAACCCTTGTATGATCTGTACAGGTACGATTATGAATCATTCGAAAACAATTGTTCGCCTTCTGATGCTAAAATGGAATTATTCTGGAATAAATTCACACTCTGCATATAAAACTCTCCATTTAATCAATTCAGATTTTGTTTCCGCAAGGGTTTCTATTCTCAATAAATCACTCAGGCATTCTTCTTTATGGATTTCATCCCCCCCCCCCCCTAGTCNGTCTCTATTCACGTGTTCCCCGATTCACTAAAACAATATTGCTAGTTGTAATTACTGCCGCCCTGTTAAAAGACTGTATGCCCAACAGAAGGATAATCTCTCCACTGCTATGTGCATACTAACCGCACAATGCATTTGCTGGGAGGCACTTGTCTAGGCTTATCAAACCTGAAGTAAATAGGCTACACGTATCTTCTCCGATCGAATTATGAGGACTGGAAACAGAAAACATCTGTACCAAACTTCTCTGTGGAAGGCACAAAGTAAGATCGAAGCTAGATAATCATGTTGCTGACATGAAGATCGCATTCCTAAACCATCCATCAGACATTCTTCCTGCCTACTCGTCACACAATGTTTTTAATGCGGAACCATTCTCAATTTGCGAGGTGATCAATCTTCAAAATAGTTACATTCTACTCTCTGCTGCAGATCCGTATGGTTTACATGCAGGCCTCTTGAAATTTGGTGCCGCCTCCCTAGATGGGGCAATCACCTCCATTCTAAATGAATCGGTTTACTTTTCTACAATCTCCGAGTGTTGAAGGCCAGTCGCAATCATAACAATCCCCAAAACATTCAAATATTCTATTTTCACCAAACGTTTTAGTCCCCTAGGGTTAGCATCATCCACTCGTAAATGGACTGAAAAGGTTATCCTAAAACGCCGCCAGCAGTCTATAAACATTCCCAATGATCCTTTACAGTTTACATACGAGCCTAATAATGCCAGCTCAAACGTCTCCACCGTTATTTATTTTATCACTAAGTTTTTGAACCACTCTGTTGAGTCTGTTCGATGTTTTTTAGACTACTCTTCTGCATTTGATTCCATTTCTGGATCAACGTTTCTACAAAAACTGGAATATTTTGAAAGCCCCAAGCAATTGTTAGCTTGGCTATACAACCGTTTTACTGATAGAGAACAAAATACTAGATTGGGGAGGCTTCATCGAAACCCTTAGTCAACAACTCCGGAGTTTTCTATACTTAGTTTCCATTTATATTTGTGATATTCCGTGTTTCTTTTGCACGTATTTGAAATATGCAGATGCTATTGTGTTGTGCCAACTCATTTAACCCTACTCCGATCCAAGCTACTCCGTCGACAGTCTTGATCAAATTCAGTCACTCTCCTACTTATCGGGGTTAACTTTATTCGACAGACCCCACAGTGATTAACAACCATCCATTATATTAGGGAGGACTCTGTCAAATAACTTGTTGTAACTATAGATAACAGCCATCATTGGTCAACCCACATCCACAACTGCATTGATAGACTGCGTTGCCTATGATTTCAAACTCGAAAAAGCCAGACTTTTTGGTGCATCCTACTCATTGTGTTTTCCTACTTCTTACTTTATTGTTCCCCAGTTATTTTCCCTGGCTTAGTTAAACAAAATTTTGACGTCTTACGCCCAGGGCTAACCATTATTACCGCTTCTATTTTATTCCTGCAATGAGTTAGTAGTGCAAGTTTTAGTATGTCATACAAGTTCCTGTCTGAACTCTGCGGAAAGGATTCCTGTAGATCCCGATCACCCATTGCTGATAGGTGAAAATTCTCAATTCCCACTCTCAATCAATTGCGCCAAACGACTTTTGTATAAACGCTTACCTATATCGATACACTATCTTGCACATTTATTTACAAACAGGGTAACAAGTGAACCTTTTCTTAATCGTGGACTGTGAAATGTCCCCATGTCTGTAAAAATTTTCCTCGTTGAATATGTTCTCGGTGAAGATTGGTCTGCATAGTTTTTACCTGAAATGTAAGCCTCAGTGCCTGCAAAAACTATACACAGTACAGTACATAATCGTGCGGCACCTTTGGTGTCCTGCTATATTCCTAATTTATGGCTCGTAAAAATTACTTTTCCCGTTCAAAGCTAGAGCTACTGACGTCACAGGGAAAACTATGATGAAAAATGTTTATCATAACAATACTCGAGTTCATAGAGGAAGTTCAGTACAAACCTAACACAATCCAAACAGACAACTGATTGAGTACAATAAAATATGATGTTATCTATTGTCGAGTACGCGTTAACCTCATCGATAAATTGTAAGTTTTGATTTTCTCTCGTTTTGGTTAACCCAAACATTCCGATACGCATCTAACACTCACGACATCATTTTTCTCGGCCCAATTTACCTAACGATTTCGGGTCCCGATACTCGCTAAAACAAAAATAGACCCCACTTGCGTCAACAGTAAGGGCTTTGATCTCGCTTTATGGACTACAAACTCACAGTGTCAGTCATTCCTGAAACATCTCAGAGATAAAGTTAAATGATTACCGCATGCCTCAATGAATGATTGCCATTTCTCGTTTCTTGTTCTTGCTGTATGTTTGTGACATTTCCCTATTGAATCTACTTTGTAGGCTGCTGATTTAGATAGATAAGCTTGTCCTGATCTGTCGAGGGTGACCGCAGCATAGATTTATAGTCGCTGTGCGTTTTCCTATCCGAGTGCTCTTAGAACCGTGCTGTTTTGCTAAACAGTTTTCATGGGATTTTATACGAGATCATTATCAAACTATTGACCAATCTGAGCTTTATTTTGAATACTTTCATACCGACGCAAATGTGAAATTGGCAATCACCATGCAACAGCGAACGTCAAAAACTCCAAAGGTGCATATGAATCTGGTAGTGATCAATACTTACGCGATTTCACATACTGATTCATGGTTCAGCAACACGTACATTACCATATTTTATTCCAACCTTTCATATTAGTATTACCGAGTATATGTATACGTTGGTTTATCTATCAGAATCAACACGTTTTGCAGAGAACCTTACCAGTCATTATAGGGTTGCTTAATCTTCCACGAATAAGTTGTACGAAGAATTTGTTCGCATTTTGCCTCATCCAATATGTTATCACATCATTTTTCTGTGGTTTAATGAGTGCTTTCGTTTTATAACAGAAGTTACAATATTTTACATATCTTCACAAATTCATTATTATTTTAAAAATTGAAGTAATCAATATATTTCAGAATATTTAAATGTAGAAAGATATTGACTGAACTTTTAAAAACAGGCTGTTCTTTTGATAACTCATAAAAATGTAAAAACAGTGCAGCTCATAAGAGAGAATTGTACGTTGACGAATGGTTCACTCAAATAGCGCACTTTCGCAAAATGGTCGGTCTTTTACCGTAGTGGTTAGAGTCACACACATGTTAGTTGCGGCTCATTTTTGGACAAAATCCGTTGAATCGCATCTGGTTCTTCAGTGGCTTCTGGTGCCGAGTTCGGAAATCGGGAAAACAGGTGCACCTTAAATCCCATAGCGGGGTGTTAATGGCATGGTTCTTACTTGACAACCGAAGCGGATGATCACCAAGTTTGCACAATGGACTCTACATTGAAGGTGAAAACTTGTGGATGAATTGTTCCAGACCGCTAGTCGCAATCAGTATTATTTTGAAACATCAACTTTTGTAAGAAGATCAAAATGAAACACTGCCTAGCAGCTTTTACATACTAGCTGTCCGCCTGATTAACAATGAAAGTAGGCGCCTTATATGTAACCCATGTTAGTGAAACACTTTCCTCCCCCGGATCGTTCACAGGGTGCGATAGTGTTTTGTTGGATCTCGTACTTCCTCTTAAACTGCGAAATTGATGAACTGTCAACTACTAGGTTTTCCCGGTTATTTGTCATGGACTGTGAAAGAACAGAGAGGTTTTCAACTATTAAAGCTAAAAATAACTGGATAAAAAATGTTGTTGTTACAAAACAGCAAGGATAAAAAGTTGTAGTAATTTACTGTCAATCTGTATGAAAAATTTATATTAGTTCACTAAATCTCTAATACTAGTCTTTGTATGGCTGATTCACAAAACAAATGGACCTGTGGATGGTACGTCTCGGCACGTCAATCGGTTTATGTAATCGCATCTGATGTAATTGAACGGCGAATTTACTTTCATTCGACTCGCTGGTTTGTTTTTCATCGATTGGTTAATCCAAATTGATTATGTAAGACGTAAACTGAGTAGAAAAAACGCGGTTTGTTTGTGGCCTTATAGAACTCAACCTGCAAGAAGATTCAAATTACACTACTTGACACATCTTACGGGAATTTCAGAATTCACTGAAAGAAGCTCTTCAAGTAACGGCTTAGTAACTTCATCATTGATACGTATGGTCAGCAATAGACGAAAATGAAGAGTGTGAAAATCGCACAAACCTTTAAACAACACAAAAATGAGACTATATATTGCTTTGATAGGTCCGATAGTGAAAACCTAATTGGGTTGAATCTCGTGGGGAGTCGGAAGGTGACGGCACAAATATTCTGGCTCCAAGTACAATTCGGTCTTTGGCAAATAATATTAGTTCTGTTGTGGAATCGTCTACAGTAAAGAATGTTACTTAGATTACTCAAGTTCAGCCAGAGGTAACATAACAGTGGCAATGAATTATATCTTCATGCCCTGAAAATAGCTGAGGATTCGAGTTGATCACATGTGGAATCTTTTTCTTGTACAGTGCAAATGGAGTGCGCCTTGTGATGATGTGATGTTGAGATAAAATGGAAAACGGTTTCACCGGCTGTCAAGTGGTCAAGTGGGTAGGATGCTTGCAAAAAGGTATATCAATCAATGGTGCTTTAACGTGAATCACGCATTTTCTGGTTAACCTAGGTCACTGAATCATAACGGACATGTGCAGCTTTTATTGCTAATATTGTCGTTTTTAGAAACAGCGAAATCGGTTCAGAAACCATTATTTTTCTTCAACATTCCTTTGCTCAATAATTACAGGAAAGTGGGCAGCCGGATTTCTGGATCCTCCTCACATTTATACAACAACGGGACACAATGGAGAAACAATTGCACTCGAAACAATCAACTGTGGATAACGTGAATATTCTTGACCAGTGGCTCATCTGTTCGTTTTTGAGGATGGAGTTTTATTCCAAAATGGTTCACCACACACTCGTTCATTGATTGTCCCACTGGTGGCGTAATTTCATTTCAGAATTTGAAAGTAAATTCATAACTCGGGCAAGATGTAATACTTAAATTGAAAAAAGGATGCAAATATTGCATTGCCGTTCCTTTCATTCTTCGTTGTTGTTCGTATTCCATATCGTTTTCTTGTGCATCCCAGTTCCCTCCATTTTCAGTCGTTTTGTTTGTGGCGCTTCATGTTTGTTTGGAGCTCGGTTCTATAAATATTCATTCTTTATCAAACTTCTGTTGAACGGTAGATTTCATTAATTTATTTGCACCAAACCTCTAAACGGAACTTTCCTGACGTATTCAGATTCATCGTCTGACCATAAAAGTACTACTAATGGTAATCAAGTGGACCAACTAAGGGCTTATGCAAAACTGGAAAGCAATTTCTTGCGATGAAACGATTACCGACGAGGTGAGTGTCTACGTCACTTTAGTAGAATAACATTCTTAAGGGAACCATGGTGTTTTTATATTCGGTGAAATTGGCGTACTTGTAATCCGATTTTATGGGCAGTTCCTCCCATTCTTGGGTACACACCTCGCCTAGCACCTAGTTGTCGCAGACTGAAATGCGATAG
This sequence comes from Echinostoma caproni, assembly GCA_900618425.1. Classification (NCBI taxonomy): domain Eukaryota; kingdom Metazoa; phylum Platyhelminthes; class Trematoda; order Plagiorchiida; family Echinostomatidae; genus Echinostoma; species Echinostoma caproni. Next base: position 73,589 of record UZAN01039483.1, read on the forward strand.
GGTAACCATTTCACTGTTACTTCGCGACATACATTCTAAAGATAATGTTCAATTACGTTGAGCAGTGCAATTCGACAAACCTAATCTGGGCTTTCAACTCATACAAACGAGGTGTTATTCAATTTTCAAAGGTTTAAACCTAGATTAGTTAAGTTGAAGGGAAAACGGAAGCTTGAATGAAACGCAGCAATTAATGAAACTGTAAGATCTGAGATTTTCTGACATGCTGACCTGTCAAAATAGATTGATTTATTTTCTCCAGCTGATTTTGTTATTTATCACTTTATCATTGTTTATTTGATTTTTAATGTCACTTTTTATTGGTGTTTCCTAGATGAAATCGTGCAGGGAACTCAAAGCAGCCATATAAAGTCCAACTTGATCTGTTTCATCAAATACCAAAGGAAAACCGAGGTAAAAATAACTGGATTATACAATGATTGCAATGATAAAATACGGCAAGACCTCATTATACCACTGGCGACGAGTTCTAGCAGCACGATATTCTCGCTTAAATGTACAGGCGCCATTTATTTATGGACACAATTGGTGACAGCGTTTGACAGAACACTGATCAATAGATGGGTTTGATTGTTCATTCAAGCGTGGGAAACCGCATCGGGAACATACTCGTGTGTTTATCGATCGTTAGATCGCTGTTAGCTGTAAATGGGGTTAAATAGGCTATGTGAATACGCATGCATATTCTCACAGATTACCCATGGACATATGTGAAACTTCCATATTCTAGAGCCAAGCTAGAAATCCTGATATGAGCTAGAAGTAGTGTGTGAAATAGAACGTGCGGCATTAATCATCAGACGCTCGGTTTTGTTCACTTGAATTGCTAGGTGCGTGTTTGCGCGTTGTAAAAATATTGTGAAATAAGCTCCATCAGAATGTGCCTTATGGGCAACATGTGGAAATTTCGTGCGGCTTGTGTGCCACAATTTTCACTGGAAAAAGCTCACTGCATATAAAAACGGAACGCATGTGCATGTTCTACATGATCTCATCAACGATACCACTTCGGTTGATTGATGACACACCCACGTCATATTCGAAAAGGTTTTGTCGGCCCGAGATCTGTAGTAGAGCGTGCAAACTCTAAGGTGGGCAGAGGTGTAATAAACAGATGCAGACAATCGGATGATATAATATCTACTGTGGCATCAGCAACGAAAGATAAAGGCTCATGTCGCCTGGCAGATATGATCGCCATCCTTTGCGAATCCATTCTCGACTCATAAAAAATCGGAACAATATATATGTACGAGTTGATAAGCGAATAATTTAGGAAGAACTAAAAATATCTCTACATTGGAAGCCCTGTCCCGAAAAACGTGCTATATTTGTGCCCGGTTCTAGCGATTGAACTGGCTGATAGTGTTCGTTCTTCGATCTGAGTGCAACGACCGAGTTTCTCTCCCTAATCCACCATTGAGGTTTAAGTTCAGCTATAAGGGAAGAATTGATTTATTGTTGTTTTATCTGCTTACACGCCTTCATTGCTGGCTTTCTAAGTGATTTTTTGGGTCCCGCGTGGTGTGTATGTGCGTCCTAGAGCATGCGCATTTGGTAAAAAGCGAGTATACTTAACGCAGGACAGTGCTTCACCCCAAGTACCCTCGTAATTACCTCCACATTTCGAATCTTAAGAGCTAAATGCACGATGCTGTAGAGTGTGGTATTGGAAGGAATAAGAACAAGAGGCTTTTAGGTTGAATTTCATCATCGTTTAGCGAGGGAGAGACAGTGTGTGTTCTGAAAAGTATACCCGATGGCATTATACCCGTTCAATGCGGTGTATTTTGCAGACGCGTGAAACGGCCACTGTGGGGATAGGCTACGTTTTGAGAGCTGAAACGGAACACCCCGCCCGATGAATCAGAATTGGAATTCGACCAAGCAAACAGGAAAGACCGAGAACACGTTCATCAACAGCAATACCAACAGCTACCACATCAGCTGCACCACGGAGAACGCACGCAATGTGTCGGCAAATTCAGGAACCGGAACTGAGTGTGTTTTGTGAATGAATGTGCACGTATAAGTGTCTGTGTGTGTGGCAGTGGGTGTGAAGGGCACAACAAATATCTCAAAGGGGGGGAGTACAAATTTGTTCCCCTAATTATTAGACAAGAGAAAGAGGTCGCCCGGAGAATGGGTTTTGTTTGCACTTGTTTAGGCTGTTCATTTTCTCCGAGTGACAGTGAGGCGTGTGCGTTAAAACTTCTGCCTATTGTGTGGCTTTACCTTAACGGTTGTAGTAATTTGATCAAAAAAATATTGTTACTAGAAGGATGAAAATTATGTGGATACAAAAAGAGACAGCTTTCAGCACGTAAAGCTTTACTGAATGTAGAACAAATCTGATCTTTATTTGGGGGTCTGATACACAAGTCTACAATACAAGTTACATGAAGAGAAATAATTTAATTCTCGTAAAAACAACGACTCATACGTTTTACACGATCTGAATAGAAGCATAGTAAAACGTTTACATCAATATGGTAACTTTGACAAACTTGATCCTAGTCTCATTCCTGTACCACTAACACTTCAACACAGAATTTTTCAACAAGGTACCAGTTTCCGGTAAACTAAATCCTACACTTGGATAGGTACAAGGGAAGGTAATACAAAACGTGTAACCCCCGGTTTTCTGACGGTTATTTCCTACTTTGTTAAGGTCCTCCGGGGATAAGAACCTTATTTCAGCCAAAAGTTTAATTGGTGAACTTGTTTTCCAGCAAATTTTAAAAATAGAAGCGTTTACCTAACCGTCATTTCTAGGCCGATCAGTTGCCTGAACACTTCGGTCAGTGACTAAAACATTGTGACCGGGACAGAAATTTATTGTGCATCACAAAACCAAATACGTGTTTCTTTCACTGTCCAAGCTGATTACGAGTGTACATTTTGTGCTCCGAATAGTTAATGTAATTGATAAAGGACCTATCCTGAAAGGGCCGAAAAAATGATAGCTTATTACTATTATTATTATTTGTTACGTTGAATACGTGACTAAGCAATCGCACGTTGAGGACGCATTTGGCAAGTGTGAACTATGTTGGTGAAAATAACCTTCTTTAGTTTTTCGTGTAAGTGGATGACACTTCTGCCACTCAAGTGTGTATGATGTGCCAAGTTGATACCGAAAGCTCGAGATTTACATATTGTTTAGAAATATACAGACGATTATTTACATTTATACCGTTTTACTGCACGTTATCAAGCCGAGGTGAGTTCTTGCTAAATGCCCAGCACAATATTGCTGGACATCAGCAGTTAGTCAAAACAGTATATTGCAAATTAACATAGAGACGTTTAACTGTTTTCTTGATCTCTTGGCTTTGGTGCTAACCGTTAATAAGTGGACGCATATTTAAACGATCATCCAGAAGCGATGACCTAAAGACTGCGCAAAACCAACCTGTTCCGTTCAGCACAAAAGTAAATGAAAAATGACCATTGCCACATTCAAAACTTCGTCGCCTGACACCCTTAGGGGATATGAGTATTCGCGAAAGGCAAGCAGGTTTCGGACCAGATTGCGGTTGTATCGACCAAATCTTCACCCTAATTGAAGTGCTAGATTTACCAGCACACATACCTTGAATCAACAACCGCAATATTCCCTTAACTCAAAGAAGCTCTCGATTTATTTGAAGGCGAGGCCCTAATGAAATCTTTACTTCGTAACGGAATACCACAGAACTATGCAAACGTAATGAGGGCAATGTACCTGCTCACTTCAGGTATCGTCAGAGTCTATTGTATACTAAGAAAGCCGTTCGAAACCGACAGCGGTGTTTGACAAAGATGCCCTATTTCACCATTCTAAATCACTTTCTTTGTGCAAAATGTTCAACGTTTGCAAGTGAAGGATATTTATGACAGAAAATTTTGCTTTCAATGTTTACATAAATTGACTGGGATTGTAATCAAATGAGTAATGGGTAATGATTAAATTAACAATTCATTAGCACACGGAATTCAGATTACTAGGATTTGTTTGTTGGAGCATGTGTAGCATATGCGTTGTTCTTGTCTACCGCCGTATCTGCAGTTGCGGCTGAACGTTGGAGGAATTCACGTGCAGATCAACAGGCGATGTGGAAACTAGGCAGGAAGAAATGCGCTTAGAGATGAATGGAGTACGTATCTCCTGTCTTCCAGGCTGGGGTCTAAAGGCTTTGCAACTGGTTGGAGACATTCAAGGTTATGACAGCAAATTGACGGCAGTGTCCTTTGTGTTACTTCTTACTTCCTAGGTCAGAATGCTTCAAAAGTTCATATGCAGAGTTACACTGTCTCGTTGTGTGCACATCTTGAGCTTAACTGTATCTTGCTTTACGATAATGGTCATGATAATAATATCAATCAAGTGTGTGCAAAGCAGTTAGGTTACTTTCATTCCTTGTCATAGGGAAACGGATTTTATTGTTTCGAAGGTCACAGTAGAAGGAGTTATTCGGCTGTGATGTGCGGAGCTAGAAAGGGCTATAATAGAGGCGTCGTCTAAATCTGGAATAAAAACTGCAATATTACTCGGACTTCTTTTAGCATACAACTTCAGATGTGTTCAGTTGTTCTCATTGATTCATATTAATAACCGGACCACAGAGCCCGTATACGGAAGTGTCATACTAAAAGTGGTAGACCTTCGGTCGCCCAGAGATCACAGTGAATGATTGGAAGAGGAGAATTGGAGTGAGTCCTGCTGCGCTCATTAACCCGCTAAGTAACCTCGACATGATAATCAGGTTGTATTGCATCAAACGTACTATTCATGTTCGGTCCTGGGAGCTGAAAAGCATGAAGCACTTTCATTGGTGCACATAAGCTGGGTGTGAACAGTGAATGCCAATCGCTTTCGTGGTGGCTAGGATTTCCAGGCGCAATGATCTAGATCAGTGAGGTGGTTATAAGGAGATAAATTTGAATATAGATCCAAACCTCACTTGGCTACCTGAGAGTGTATTATTTCCATCAAACAGTTCATAGTTTTATTCTATTTAATTAATTCGGCAACACTCGAATGAAGACTCTGAGGAGCGGTGACAACAATCGACTGAAGGCTACTTTACTTTATCAATATTTAGTGCTCTCCGTGGCTATTGAACACGATACCGAATTGATTATTTCCCCTCAATGAAAAATTGGCTATAGCTGATACATTTGTATTCATTCAACCTTACTGCAGCGTTCGAAATTTTCATTCAAGAAAGTAAATTAAATTAGTGACAGTCATCTCATTGAATACGCTTTAATGGTGAATTTGCATATTCCCGTTGAGCAAGCCATGACACAAGAGGTATGCGCTGACAACGAGCGAATTCTGAAACATCGCGAAAGATAAGATGCTTTTCTTCCATCAAGGTTAATTTATCCTTTTGTGCTCCAGTTTGATTTATTAGGTAAAAATGATACCAAGTGATACATGTGTAGTCATGTGTATTTGGACGTCATTGATTCTTCATTGATTCTTCCAACAGATCCACATGTGTAAAACGTGTGTATGTGTAGCATGCATCTTATTAACTAATTTAGGGCATAATTTTGCAAGTTATTCAGGTCCATTTTCTGTACACTGTTTTCCATAACCGTTTCCTTGAATAACAAAATAAGGCACGTAATCCTATTATATTTACATTCAAGCCTGCCGTTTACTTAAAAACAAGATCCAGTTTTATTGCTCAATTGTCATGAACAGCTCGTCACAGAAAGTGGTCTTTTATATTTACGTCGTGTTTGTGGCGTGCCAACGGAGGGTGGCTAGGTGAATGCCTAATGAATGCGGTAAGAAAATATTTGTGGTACGTGAGAATTTCCTTTTATCATCTTGCCTGTTATACAAAAAACTAGTACACAACACACACCAAGGATATGACAAGCTTAACATACACTTCGCCAGGTGCCATTTCTACTTCCGTACCAAATGGGTTTAATTAGGCATAGAAAAATCTAGTCCTTCTTCATTTGAAACAAACACTTGACATATTTCAGAAAGGTTTCGAAAAGGGTTATTTCGAGAGGATTTCAGTATCTCTCAGCAATCATAGTTAACACTCCTAAAGCCATATGGGATCAACTCCGACTACAACTCTAAGTACCAAGGCCCTATTTGATATATATATATATAGTATTGTACGATATACTGCACAGAACTGATAATCTGTTCTGCACCCGACCGGATGAGTTTTCACCAGTATGTGTATAAGTTTAGCAAGGCTGTATGCGATTCCATCACAAATGGAACGTAAAGAACAGTTGTGCATAACATCTGGCAGAAATGTTACCACCTTTCACACGCCTGGGTACATATTGCTTCTGTGAGTGAGCAACACAGATTATTAATCACTAGTCTAGAAAGAAAAATAATTTCACAAAGTGAAACCGAAATGCATCATATGACCGAAACACTGAGCTAATGAATGTAGTGGTCTATGTGCTGTGCCAACGAATCCGAACGAATCCTTCGTTACCTATGATACCATCTTACATAATAGATTTGTTGTTGTCGAATGTCAGTCAGCGTGGAATTGACTATTTTCATCCGGGTTTTACTCGGTTTAGTGACCACAATAATCAAACACAGCCCAGGGGCCTTAAATGGCCCAATGGTAGGAAGGGTGATTGGTGTGCACCAATAATAATTCAAAAGTCCTGTCACCATAAGTTCATTAACGTGTATTTGGTGAAAATAACAAGAGACAACCCATTATTCTGAACACAACTTACAATGGTGGGTTATTTGATGCGATAACTCGCAGTGAATGACGTTCGCACATATAGTTCTTCTACCTAACACATCTTGGTATATGTGTATAGTTAGGTCCACCAGTTTAAATGAGAATGAAATGGTTGAAATATAACTGAAAATTATTGTTTTGACGAAGTTTCGAGCTAGATATCTCAGAGTGAATTGATTGTTCCGTTTTGCAGGCCTGTTTCAGTTGTACAGCTTGTGTTTGAAATTAGGAAATGCCAAACAGGCGACACACAATGACAACAATCTCGTATGTGGTGGCATTTGTGAAAGTATAACTAAAGTCTACGAAGATGGTCTGGTTATTACCCACGTTCTGAAACACATTTTTATCATGAATAATAAAGAATTAAGAAGAACAATATAGAACTGTACACCATCCTCAAATCAGTTGCATTTTCGAATGAGAAATTGATTTCTAGTCAAGTCAAGTTAATAGTCGTTTTGTGAACCCGAATGGGTGAATTTTCAGCATTTACACCATATTTTGGGATTAAAATTTACAAAATCATACATAGTGAAAATGAAAGCGGTAGATATTGTTTTTGTCAATGAAGGGAACAACATGTAGAGATGTTGTTTCAGAGACCTCACCAGCAAATAAAAGTCTTCTTCAACATACAAGGAGAAATCACTGGGGAGCAATACAACCAGTTAGGGAGCATGCACGCATTCATAAACCTTACAACCAGCTTCTGGGGAACAGAAATTATTCTGAATCAGCGTGAACAGTTCCTAACTTTACAGAATGCTTTTTGAAAATGCAGTGACTATGATGAATTGTATGATACTATGACACCACTATATATTAAAATTGTTGATTTCGGTACGGGTTTATGGTTGGAACAAAGATTGGGGAACTTATCTGTGATCACTCAATATGGTATGTCGACCAAGAGGGAAAACACAACATCCTGACATTTAGAGGCATTCAATGAGGGAACGGGACAAGGACCAACTAACAACGTCGTTTAGTTTGCTTTTAATTTCTGAAGCATCTTTTGGGGAGGATTCTTTGCAACCTAAAACAACATCACCTGCATATTTACAGCCAATGTATGTAGGAGGACTAGGAATTTTTTGACATACATTGAAAAGAAAAATAAGGAAAACATTACACCTCGCCGAATACCAGAAGCAACCGGGTGAATAGACGATTGTTTGCCGTGGATGCATGTAAACTGCCTTCTACTTGTGAAATAATCGCAGATCAATCTGCTAAAGTTTGGATAAATACCACTTTCGGTAATTAGGTTGAGCATTACGGATCGATCAAGAATGCTGTTTGCGTTTTTGTAGTCTAAAAACACCATTCTCACGGCTTTACTTTTCTTGTCTGAAGCAGAAATTATTGGATGAAGAATCTATGCAACCGCATCAAGTGTTGAGAGCGAAGAACGATATGCAAATTGATCTTTGTCGTCTTCGGCAGACTCAGTAACAACGCACGATAACAAGCATCTCTCAAACAGTTTGAGCCTGGCTGATGTGAACGCGATGGGGCGATACTTCTCAGGTTACTCTTTTGACGCGCAACTTATCTGGGCCAGTCCCCAAATATCCGGAAGTTTTCCGCTCATCAGACAGCCATTGAATATTTTAGATAACTGAAAGACTGGAAGTGTTCGCACATACCTTGTCGATGTACAACTTGTTCAATCGATTTATTTAAGCTTTGATGGAAGTTGCCAGCCGTTTGACGTGGATTATCTGTTCATGCTTATAGGCTTGTTCTTACCGCTTGGGTAGCTGTTTTAGTTGCGGTGATGAATATCGGTCCTTATGAATGAAGACCGTTTAGGGTGGACAACACTGGTTAAAACGGACATTTAGGTAGTCCGTAACATGTTCACAGGGGACAGAAGGGTTCTGATTCGGGAAACACCGGCAAACCTGTGGCGGTAATCAGGGATCTTAGCCTTTATAGGCTCTCCGATGAACAATTTCGTTAACTCATTATCCTAGATGGTCCTTTTAGAAATATGTACCGGTTGGTTTTGTTGTAGACAGTTGGGCATACTTTTAAAGCACAATGATCTGAACTGCTTAGAGGAGCACATTTCTGGACCTTGAAAATTTGCGGCTTATTTGTAAAAATGAAATCTAGTTGTGAATTGTGTCTGGTAGTAAAATCTACCAAATTCTTCGGACCCAGTGTGGTGAGAAACGTAACATCATGTCTGTTAAAATCAGCAACAAATACATACAAGGAGTCTCTTGTTCTTGGTATCATGGAGGTAGAATGAATATCAGAGAACCTATTTATGTCAGTCGCTGATATTGTGGGTGCCAGGTAAAGTTTGCAAAAGGTGTCGAACGAAACCCATTCATTTATATGCGATGGCGTGGCAACTGAATTTATCCTTTAAGCAGTTGTCGATGACGGCGGATATGTACTCCAGTTGTCTCTAAAGTAACTTGTATCAACTCCATATCGTCTAAGGACACTCGTAGGACAGTCAATCCAATAAAAGTTATATCCATGCAGTTGTAAAATTTTACTGGGGAGTTCCTCGTGCAGCCACGATCCCTGTAGCCTAATAATCCCCAGGATTTTGTACTGCATTTTCCATGAAATGTTTGCCACGTAATCGGCTGTTCCCAACAGAGGAGGAATGTTGCTAAAATCCGAGGAATTTGCATTTTACTGATAGTGCATTGTCTTAGACCGACCTGCTAACGTTTTCTCACTCTGCCACCTGGTATCTACCTAATCTACTTGAACTTACCTCTCACACAATTGGAATATCTCACAAAAGGTGCGGTCCGCGAGATAACATAAAGATTTCATAAACGTGATCGAGTAAGATAGCTTTTGGTGTCCTTGAAATTTATAACAATGAATAAATCCCGAAATGTGTAAATATGATTTTCGAGCTAAATGGTGCTGCCGAATTCAAAGGTCCCGCGAATTCTTGACCTGGGGTGAGCTAATTTATATGCTTTTCATTCTTGTTTCAGGTGTCAAAATGAATGCATCGTTTAACTACATCTCACTATAACCAGTTTGTCAGTTAATTTGACACCTGGGGGATTTCATTTATCTTTGTAAGTTGAGTGAGTGATCAATAAGTGGAAAGATCCGTTCTATGAGCGTTGGTCAGGAGTATGGACGCAAGCTCTGAAAAGCGTGAGTGATGCTCTTGCGTGGGTTTGAATAACACGGGCCAACTGATGTTTTTCTAATTTAAAACTCTTAATGATGTTCTTTGGGTATCGGTCAAACAATTTTGGGATGTTGCATCTAATCCACTTCGGGATATCGGTTCCCACACCGGAGCTTTTTAATGGTGAATTTCGTTCCTCGTATGTGGTTTTGCTCCGGTTGTGATAAAAACACTGGGATCTTCATATGAATAGAAATAATGAGAAACAACCGCCTGATGGATTCGATTTCACCGACACACTTTGAACATGAGAGCTGTTCTATTGATTACTCTCAACGACGGGAGCAACAACAATAATAACAAAAAACACCATTCTGGAGCATGGCATGTAACTCATAGATGGGGATTTATCGGAAAACTTGCTCCATAGATTGAATGCTAAGTAGGATATTATCGAACGTGAGGATGCGAACGGAGACGTGGGGCAATGATGGATTATTCGAGTGTGGTGGGGCTAGTTGCACGCGCCCAGCGCAGACATAGAAGCGCTCTATACCCCGACGTGAATGNCGTGAATGATCCTGCCAGTCACGTTCGACAGTCGCGTACTCAGCGAGTGGCTGAGTGTTTAGGGTTGTTTGTGAGCGACTGTGAGACCAACATTTACGGATTTGCACATAATATGCATGAAACATATGTGCTAGTCGATCCAAAAATCCTTTGTTCGGAGGTAGAAAGTAAGCAGAGTTCCATTTGGTTGAATGGTGCAGACGGAGTATCCCTATATCTATCATTTTTCCGAAATATAAAGCCCACTGTTTCTCTGGGATTTCGAAACCCGTACAACTAATATCTGGCTTAGTTAAACTCGTAACGATTTTCCGATTATTTTTCAACAAAACATCTATGCAGCGGACATGAGTAACCACTGAAAATCTCATGTACAACCAGAAAACCTAACGCCGTTGTGTGATATGTTCGAAATTTTCACTATTTACCAAAATTCGGAACTAATATTCTTATTATTTTGCATACTCGTCCCGTCTGTCGCGTGTGCCGATCAATCTTTCAGGAGTGCGCACGTGTCCACACAGAATTTCACAGCTGCTTGTATCTCAGTCTGATTGGACACGCTGTCTAGTCACCTTAAGTTTTCTTGTAGAGGTAGAGAATTTCTTTTTTTTTGTTCATTCAATTTATATTGCTGATATGCTGAACACAAGGCAAACATTCGCCCGGTTTCATTTCTCCAATTCTAGTGTACAATTTTGAATTCCCATTATCCACTTCTTCTTTCTAACAACTAATTGAGCTTTATAGTGGCAGGTTCAAAGTTGCACAGGTATGCAGAATTTCGATTTTTATCCGTGACTTATCCTTTGAAAGTTTATGTCGTTTTCTTGCAATCAAACGCAATTAAGCAAGGAAGATAAACGACAGTATTTAGGGATGGCCAATCTAATGCACCTAGAAATTAATTTGACAAATAATGAAATAGTTATCTCGTTTAGTAGTCATATAATTAAAAAGTTCTCAAGCTCCTAAAAATACAAGAAAATGCTTGCGTCAACAAACTTTAAGATGAATAATAAAAAACTAACGTGCTACGAACTGTCTCAGAAACTATTAAAAGTAACTGCGTTACGTTTTGAGGTATCAAGGAATATCCGCAGGATATAAAATTATCTATTAATAATGGAGTTCAAGGTCAGTACCGATTTACCCATACAATACTTGAATAACTATGTTACTGGTTCAGCAATAAAGAGTTTCAAACCTGTGGTCAACTTTGTAATAT
>UZAN01039483.1:85277-122337 GCA_900618425.1 Echinostoma caproni
TTTGAATGGAAGACTTGCTGGCCGAAGAGTTTATCGCTTTGTACTCGTTGTAAGACAAAATCACTCTCGCGATACGATGTACTTTACCACCACGTTTCTCTATGTCACTCAAGAGGGTTGCGGGTTTCAGAGTTGATACCTAATTGCATCCATGATTTGCAATATTTCAGCTCCGTATAAGACAGCACTAACCGGTGNTTGTGCTGCAAAAATCGTGTTTTGCCTTGAAATTTCCTTACATGGACCTAATAAAAAGGAAGCAATTAGAGTTGAAACAAGTGCATGCTTTTTTCTAAAACACATTATTGTAATTCCTAAAAGAAGTTCAGCTATGTAAAAATTGCCATTAGAAAACTACCGGATACATTTTGGTGATGTAATAATAATAATAACTTCGAAAAAGAAATAATCTCCAGTTGAAAATGAAATTTCGTGGACACAAATTGTGTTGCACAATGTTTGTAGAATTTCCTTTAATTAACAAAATGCACATGATTATGTTTGTAGCTTGTTCAAGTTTGTTTACAAATTTGAAATAGCCTTTCTATATGGAACGTATTTCGAAGTAAATGATAACCTTTTTTGAGTGAAATGAAGAAAAGGAAAGAAAATTGAATTGGCAATCATGTTCTGCAAAGCGATGCATTGCTTTATATCTCCAATTATTAAAACATCCAGAAACATTTACCTATTCTGTCTGGTGTAGAGAGCTAATACGTTTGGAAATGAACTTTGGCCCCAAGGTTAAGTACGGAATATCAATTTCAGCAAATTAAATTAAATAAACAGGAAGACTAAATTAAGCTACTTCACGTCGTCTTTAGAGTAGCATTAGTGAATTTCAGAGAAGATTCAAACGGTAAAAGCAGTTGGCATTTAAGTTTGATACAATGATTGACTTTCAGACCTTTGATGTAACAAAACAGTGACATTTGTACTGAACATGGCCTCCATCTAGTTCAACTGTATCCTTATTTTTGCTCATTTTGACGAGCCAATCATAGATTTTTATTTCGTTGTAAGATAAGCGACAATGTAAGAAAAGTCGGGGCATTTTACACGTACTGGATTTATAACGCAGTTACGCATGTCCATAGACGGAGTCAGTCAGATGTTTGGACTGTATAGTGTACCGCATCTTGAGTCTCATCGACGGAGGATTTGCAGCCGGCTTGCACCTTAGAGGCTTTCATTCATCACCCAATGGTGCGTTATTTGAGTTTCGGCATTGGGAAACACGGAGTACACTGCTGATGAGTGGTGATAAGATGAAAACAGTTGTTCCTTGTCTTGTTACCGTTTATGTCACATATGATTTTCCATGACAGGGAGAAATAGATATTTTTCAACCTTGCGATTGAAAAAAACAACAAGCTAGACCTATTGCAGGCAGGCATTGATGTGGGTGAATTCGAGTGAAGCATGCCAAATGGGCTTTTAGTCAGGTTTGTTCAGATACACTGTGAAAGGCGTTGTTAAGGTATAACAAACTTTGAACGACAGTAGAACGCGAAAAACAATGAACTGGAAGCAAATTATGAAGAGCATTTCAAGGTACAGCTGGGATGAGAATGAAATGCGGGTGATGATGGAATGCCATTACTGAGTAATATTGGTTGTTGAAAAAATATCTGTTCCCCACTTTTCACTTTTGCAGAAAAAATATTCTGAGACGGCTTTTATATTAGAACCATGTAACTTAAAATACCAAAATAGGCATTACCATAACCGAGTATCATTTTTGTAACCAGGTATGAGGTGGACAGATTACCCATTGACATTGTGAGAAAACCTCGTGAGTGTGTGTCACTCGTGTTCTCCATTTAGGTCTTTGACTAGAGACGAGATCGACTTCCGTAATAATCAAACTTCCGTTACGTTCGTTTCACGATGTCACAGCTTGGGGTGAAGATGTGAAAACAGGTAAAGTAATGCTGATCAACTTTATTGTTTAAGCGATATAACAAATGAATCACTGCTGTTAAATAATGAGGCGCCTATTAGTATTCAGTTAGTGTAACACGATTCCTCCTCCACTTACACTGCACTGTTCTACCCTACAAAATTATTCAACATCCGGGTTTTCTTCATTAGATGCTCCAAAAATGTTCCGTCATAAATACCCTGATCAGTTGATCAACCGATTGAGTCCCTTAGCAATTTAACTGTTGTCGGAATTTTAATTGAATAAAATGTGAGATATGATGTTTCGAAAGAAGGATAAATATATCAGGTTTTTCTTATTTAAAATCATATTTTCTGGATACTAACTATTCGACTGTTTGAAATCGAGTTTAATTAAAATGCGCATTTAAAGTTTATAAACGATGAAAAGTTTTGTAGATCGACAACGAGCACCAAACAGCTGTATCATCCAGTTTGAGACTCGCCAGAAGTGCATGAGTTTTGTGACCCTGTCATTGATCGAACCACGAACATTCTGGTGCTTTCATATAACCCTTACCTCTGAGATGCACAATCGACGGTCACTATCTTCTGCGAATGGTTTAGGAATTCAACTAGTCGGGACTTAACGGTACATAAAGAAGCGAAACAGACACCCAAGAGCATCAACAGTGCCTGGTGCCCGTGAATAATCGAATGGATTGTTCCCAAATTTACCAAACCTCATATTCACAGTGGCCCCATTATTGGGGGCAATATATCCCCAACATTCTTTGGTTAGCCCAATGATATGTCGCTATAAATAAAACGCTATTTCAAATTGTATTGCAAAATACAAACAATAAGAAACGGGTTATTGTGAAGGTTATAATGCTAAAACACACCGATGTGTTATTGACATTATAGCATTCACAATAAAACACGACACATGTAGCATCGATTTTTTGATACACTCCTAACACCATTTGATCCTGAGATATTGGGAAATGATTTAATTTACCGAATCAGTAAGGGTTTTCTTTCTTACTCCTTTGAATACGAAATACGTATGCACACTATTTCTTAGTATTGAATGTATATAATAATATATACCATAATATGTAATATTGAATGTATATGTCAATCGTTTTCCATGATGGCTTTCACAAGGAGAACTACAGATAGTTTGGCCACAAACATTGATGCAACGACACGCAGTCTTTATATAATTTTATGCAATATACCCAGGCAATTGTTCCAACTGAGTGGACACTGTACCATACAACATTTCTGAGTCCATCCTCTTTAGTTAACTTTACAGAGGCTTTGTTCATTCGCGCACCTTTAATACGCATAAATTGGTTCACAAATCCTAGGAATTTTATATTTGAAATTCTACTTACACATAGATTCTTAGAACACACATCTGAAGGCGAACGATTGTTTTCAAGTGATTCATAATCTTGCTTGCACAGATCACATGAGGTTACATTGATAGTGCAGACAAATCTCCACGTTGGAACGAAAACTCCTCAAGGAACGGAACGTCAAGTCAAGTCAAGTCAAAAGTCGCTTTATTCATTAACAAATGATCAGATGTTCTCCTTGGATGTAACGTCTTTGTTTACAGATGTACCATTCATGAAACGATCGAATTCCTCTGTTGCTACATTGACACTGAACAAGTGCCGAAAGTAATACTAACAAAATAGCTGAAGGATTACTATTAAGATGCACATAACATTTTGGATTTCCTATTTTAAGGGAAATCCTACCGTGAAATAGACGTAAAGGCCACCAGACAACAGAAAACTAGCGTTCAAGATGCACCAAACAGCCATTGTCAAACAGATTACGCTGCAAATCAGGGCAGAGGTCAAAAGACTGAATGGTTCATTCGCAAAGCAAGTTCTGGGAGCTGGAGATGGAAGACGGTGATGGCAATGGATGAGGTTGCTTTGCGGAGGGAAGGAACGGACAAAGAACAAAATTATTGTCGTGAACAGCCTCAATGCTGCATTCATTTATCTCTCAAATGGTCTCCTGTCTCCGTACCTCACAAATTACCTATCTACCGTAGACCCGGTCACTCATGAGGAGTTTTGTCATCTTCTTAAAACCACGAACGCAGTTGACCTCGATGTTCTATCTTCGTCTGTGCTCAAATACGGTGCTGTTTCAGTCACAGAGATGTTTGTGTCTCTTATTGAAAATTCCATTTACGCATGTTGAAATCCGGATACTCGGAGACCGTTCACCACTGTTCCTATTCCTAAATCCTCTCAATCTACCAGTTTGTCTAAATGCTTTTGTGCTATCACCATCACTTCCTCCGTGCTTAGAGTCGCAGAGCGCGCTATTCTCACCCGCTTCCAGTCTAGTATTGTTGTTCCTAATGACTCCCTTCAGTTTGCGTACAAGCCAAATAGCACTTTGAATGTTGTCTCTTCAATGATGCACTTTATTTGCAAATCTTTAGATTATTCTCCAAAGTCCGTCCCTTGTGTTTTCCTTGACTATTCTTCTGCTTTGGATTCCGTTCCACGAACTCTTCTTCTTCGAAAGTTACAGTCACTGGCTTACTCCAACAAATTATAGTCGTGGGTTAAAGATGATTTCACAGGAAGGATTCAGAGAGCGAAAGCAAACGGCACTATTTCAAAACCGTTAGTGAATAATTCTGGAGTTCTTCATAGTGCTGTGTTTTATCAATACTTTTTTACAACTTTCATAGGTGATTTACCCCCAAGCCCATCAGCCAAGATCTTTAAGAATGCCGATGATGTAGTCTTGTGTCAAGTTTTTTTCAAACAAATCTGATTAAGAATCGTTTTCCCACAGTTTACTACAAGTGCAATCATTCTTGAACCCATTCGGTCTCCGCTTAAATACTTCTAAGTGCTTTGAATGAATTTTTAGTCCTTCCCGAATCGAATATCTCTTGGAACCCTCAGTCATCAATTCCGTACCCCTCACCAGAACCCAAACCACCAAATACCCAGGAGTCATCATAGACAGCAATCTACAGTGGTCCTCTCATGTGCTAGCCTGTGATGGTAGACTGCGTCGCTTATCCTTCCAAATATACAAGCTACGACAATTTCAAGTGAAACATAAAACTATATGTTCCTTTCTTTATCAATCCACTTTTCCTGCCATACTTTATTGTTCGTCTGTTATTTTCCTTGGACTACTTAAGAAGGATTTCATTACTCTTCGTCGCGGGTTAGTAATTATCAGCTGTGTTTCTTTTAATCTCTTAGATACTCTCATAACAAAATTGTGTGATTTTCATGTCACTTCATGCGACAATTTCGCTCGTAAGATACTCAGTGACCTCAGTCATCTGCTCAATCCCGATTTATCCACTTGCCGTTCCCAGGCTACAACCCGATCCAATTTTCGCTGCTTACCCTCCCACATAAACATTTATCGCACATCAACGGTTCCGTATCTAGCTCGTATTGCCACTGACACGGTGAAGATTCGAAAAGAAATAATTTTAAACCTATAAAGATGAACACCTATTTAAGTTTTATCATTGTTGTGTTTGTTGTATTTCATTTTCTTTTGTATCCCATTGTAACGATGAACGCATTTTTTGACTGAAATATAGACGCACTTTCTCGTAGAAGTCATTTGTAAGAATAATAATAACAACACCAGGTTACCTGTTAGCAGATATTTTTATGGCTAAATTGGAAAACACCAGGTTTACGTAGGAAATAAATGAAATGAGTCTGTTCTGTCGCTACGTGGAAGACATTCTGTTTTACACAAAAAGGTAAGAACACAACGAGGATGCTCAAGATATACAACGAAGCTCACAAATCGATTCAGTTCACGTTGGAAACAAAAATCGACAAGTTGTCTTTCTTAGACGTGGCACTCCGAGAAGACGATGGTTTCTCAGAGCGTCAAATACATAGAAAAACAACTTGGACGGGGTTCTGTACAAACTTTTACAGCTTCATCCAACTCCGAGAAAAAAATGATTTAATTCAGAGTCCTACATTGGAGGCACGCAGTATGTGCTCTGACGGTGGGTTAAATGAAGAACTAACTAAAATTAAGTACGTTCTCATAGAAAACGGTTATCCCGAACAGTTCATTTTGGGAAACTTTAAAGTAAGAAGAAGTTATTCTTCGGTGTGCGTTTTCAAGGGGATGCAATAACTCATAATTTGAACGAACGTCTGACGCGTACAGGGAAGCGGATCTACAAAACAGATCAGGTAATGTGTTCAAACAGCCGCCCATCATCCGAACCAGTAGCAAAGATAGACTGTCTATCCTGGCCATTTCTATAATTATTTACTCGTTTCAGTCTATCTGTAATGCAACGTACACTAAGTTAAAAGCAAGGTAAAAAAACCAGAGGATGAAAGGATGCTGTCCATGGTGGCAAAATCTAAAGGGCAGAGGGAGCACTTTTCGTCATTTTGTCGATACAGATCAACAAATTAGACCAGATTCAGTGTTTAGGGTTGTCTTTTTTGTGGCCCCACCCGAAACACCTTGGGTAGTGCCCTTACATATTAGCCCCCACTGAGGCGATGCACATTTCTCTTTTCGCACCAGAACGAAGCACCTAAAAGCCCTCCACTTACCCCACTTTCAAAGTGATCACTAACATCACCACAGCTACCAGCAAACCAATCACAATTTATTTCAACCAAACACAGACACATAGGGCTTATCCCACCCCTCTCATCTCCCTATCCTAAATGACCTTTCGACCAACCTTGAAAATGTGTCCCTACTAACAACAAACCCTCTCTACAGGCCAGATTAAGAGTCATTCACAAGCAACTTTTCATCTCCGAACTTGTGTTCTAATGTTACGATGGGTTCATTCTGGCGATATTGCTAATCACAGTTTATGACACGTGTTTAAATATAACCGTTATTTTTAATAAACTATGTGTTATATAATGCAATTTGAATATTGCAACTTTTGTCCACATTTAGCGTTGAAGATCAGCAAACGGAAAGTATGGTATATCAGCCAAACATATCAGTGTAACAAACTCTGAACACCTCTGAATAATATTAGTTGTGAATAGACATTTATTTACAAATTTCTGTACATCTGTGGGAGCTAAAAGAATCTTGAATCGTGCCAGCCTGAACAGCATTGTCCTGAAAACGATCCGTGCGGCAAGGTTTCCCTTAATTTTCGTGTCTCAAAACGTTACCTTTCCTAAATTTACCAAAGTAATCGAATCTCTTGTTCGAAAGCATTAGTTGTCTCACACAACCCGTACGTGGTTTTCTGTTTTGATTCTGAACTACGATATTTAAACACGGTTATTAGTGCGGTAAAATATGCCAAACATTGATGTTTCATTGGGATTCAGAGTTTCCTGTCCAAAATTCATTTTACCTACTGTGTGGCGAAAATGTTTTATGATTGCCTATTTGTGGCAAACTTGAGTCAAAAAAGCAACTGAAACCAAATAAGAAACAATAAAACTGCTGCATTGGAAGTATTTATAAATAAATAAAAGAGCTCGTTATCAAACCTTGGTGCAGTGAACAGTTTTCACTTGAAACCCTCAAATGTTGCTTAGTTGGAAAAAGGAAATGAACTACCTAAATTCCGCCGTACTTCCATCACAATTCCGCAATGTTTTTTCCGTGCGTTTTCCAGGTTGACCATCCAATACATCATTTATTCCATGTTCATTCATCAGTTTGAATGAAGCTTATCATCGGTTACCTATGGTTACGGAACATGTTTTTCGTTTGATGTCAATTATCGTTGACGATGAATATGTTTTTTGCTTAGGATTACAAGCCCAGGTAGTGAACACCCACAGCTTACTCCAGCTTTACCGGATGGTATCAAACTTTTGTTATTTTAGCGCTAATAAAAAATGGTTAGTTATTGTCCGTGAAGGGTATACTATTTATAGGTTATTCAACATTCTAGTGAAGGAAACTAAAAGCCCTATTTTTATTTACAAAGGTCCAAAACAGACATTTCCCCAAAAAGGTCTAATCTGCTTGTTTCAACGCTAGATACAGGTATGTTATTGTTCGGTGTCTTTCAGTTTTAAAGACAGGATATTTGACCGTTTTCTCTTGATTTGTCAAACAATTGCTCGAAATAAAGAAGCTTTGAAAAAGCTTATTTTTAGCTTATCTCTAAACGCTTGGTTTATTTCTGGGAAAACGTTTGAGGGAGAACGTAGTTGCATCAAGAAATCGAGAACGTTGTATCAAATTATTTAGAACACCTATTTTCCACTCATCCCGGTGCAGATATTTAAATAAACAAACAGCGCTGCTTTTAATTCTGGTACTCTCCCAGTTAGTTGTGTCACTATCAGAGCTAAGCTGAAAAGATTTTTCGACGTGAATGTTTATTGAATCACAATTTCAACTGTTTTGTAAAAACCATTACTTGTATAGTTTTTTGAACCGCTGATAGTCTAAATCTGGAATAGCACTACAGCACTGAATATGACATACAAACCAGTAGGTGGAAAAAAGCTGACAGCGTAATCCTTGATCCTCCTAGAATTCTGATTTGTTTTTCAATATTTCGTGCTGGCATAATGTCTCTTTACATATAAACTTATGAGAATCATCGCTTGCTTTGTATTCTGTCCGGTTCAGTTGATTTACGAAAAATGTTTTTAGATTTTTCATGGAAATCCGTTTGTGAACGGGCAACTACCGACCGGTAATTCAATTGTGTGGCACAGCAAGCTATTTCGGGTATTTCTGTGGCAGTCAGGTGTGAGCATGCACAGCTTGTCAATCACGCAATAACTGTACACCGAAGTATGCCGACTCCGTCGAGATATGGCGTGTATCTGGTTTCTGAGTATCTTGTTTCACCGGTACAGTTCTTACATAATGGTGATATACGGCAGTTGTGATGCAAAGCTTAAGGTTAATAATGGGTATAGCTCAGTTCAGTATTCAATTGCGATCTGAACAATGTTTCACTGAGGGATCATTTGCGAATTATTCGGGCTGTCACTTCACCGGTTTTCCGAGATGATGTGGCAGATTACTAGCACTGCGGTCAAATCCCCACGTCAATGTTCGGCCATCTATCACACAAAGTAATGCCATGCGCTAAGTGAGAAACAAATCAGTAACCGACGTTTCCACAGAAACGAGCCCATATGATGATACACAAACAGATTTTATGAAGACATAAATGTGGTTTGTTTGAAGTTCAAAATGCGTTTATCTGACCTGAATTAAACACAAACGCATGCGAAGAATATAGTGATGTCATTTAAATTATTTGCCTAAGGAATAAATCAGCAAGCGTCAGATACCCTGGTGATGAAACGTCAGAAAAAGCACCCTTAAATCTGGTAAATCCGTCATTTAGAAACATTTCAGTTAGGTTTTTCTCTTTATGTTTCCTCTCATTTTAATTTATTTATTGATTAGATAGATGATATAAAGCTACATACAACTTCCAGAAACAAGAATTCACCAGCTATAAAACAGTGCCACTTATTCCAAATTGGGAAAGTTGGACACGATTGTAAGATTAAAATACACATTTTCCTCAACAAGCAGTTAGCAGTATTATCCATTGAAATCGGTAAATCAGTGTAAGCTAGACATAATGAAAATATCAAAATTAAAATATCAATTTCACGAAATAAATTAAATCACTATTTCAGAATATTGAATTGTGTGTTCTTTATAGAAACACAACAAAGCAGTGATTGGTTTTGGAGAACAATTCTTCTCTTCAAATATCTCCTTAGATAATTAAGAAAATATTAGAGTTCAAAGGGTTGATATTTGAAAGGAATTGTAGTGTAAAACCAAATAATTCTACGTAGTCAATTACAAGGAGCATTGATTCAAATAGAACAAAACATGCCCACCATCGACAGTGGCAAGTACAACGTTTTCTTCCGTCTTTCTAAACGCTGCTCTTTCTGTCATTTTGCCATTGGTACATAGTATCAATAAATAGCCAGGAACGACTGCATAGATTGACCCATTTCTATGACTTTGGGGGATGTAATATATCGATTACTTTACTGGGAAAATCCATGTGTCTAATGCAATCGACATTTGATAAGATCGCGAACATCCAAGTATTGACGTGTGCCTCTAACGAACTTTAAATTGCAATGTTTGAAGTAAGAATGTCACATTGAACGGTAATTTAACTGACGACACTGAACTATTTGATAAATTTATGTTCAAAGTGGCCATCTGACCTTGCGTAATGAATAAAGAAAATACTCGCTTTGGAGTCACATGTTTGAATGAACCCACTCGACGGATCACTGGCACCAGGCACCGAAGAGGAATTAGGCATTCTTCTAATTCAAGTGTTTTTTGGTGAAAACGGCGATAATCGTTTCACGGACCATACAATTCATAAATCGTGCAATGTGATAACATTTCTAAAAAAAATAGATGTAGGTTTTTAAATGAAATAGATTTATTTGCCGTAATCAGAGAGAAAAACAAACATGTTTATATTGTAAACATTATTCTCTTTTTCGGATATTCAACAATCTTGGATTGGTATTGCGCATGGCTAGGGAGAGAAAAGGAAGTAAAAACCAATCTTTAGGGTTAAAGACTTCAATTTATTTTGTCATTTTTCATGAGATGCTTTCTCTTTCAGTGGTCATTTTAATACATTCAAAGCTAAAAGTTATCTAATTTAGTTTTAGTCTCATCCTAAGTTCCGTACCGCATTCATTTACCGAACCATAATGTTCAATTTTTGCAAGACGTATGAGCAAACCCGTGCATTTTATTGCCCAGAAAATGCGAGTTTCCTTGTTGGGAGAAAGCTTTTGTCAACGGAAAATTAATGATGATGCCTTCAAGTAAAAATATATCAACACATGGAAGCAAATGCACTTGGTGGACAGTCTGACATTAATGACTCTTATCCGTGAACCGCTTCGGATTTGTTATCATACACATTCTGTGATTGGATTATTTATTGGTTGAGATTTCCTCTGAATTGTTTTTCTCAAATGAAAAACTGCGCAAAATAATGTCAGTTCATTCATTTTTTAATAAGAGGTTGATTATTTCATTCCAAACCATCAATTTTTCTTTGTGAATCGATTTTCGTGTAGGGGCTGAGTAGATTCAGGATGTTTTTATAGGTTAATAATGAAACGTTCTGCAAAACATTTTATTTCATTACTATTTGGAGTCGACTTAAATTAATTATCGTTCTTTCGCTTGCTCTAATCCTATTTGAAAACAAAATGGTTTCACAAGGTAGAAGGATTTAACTCGGAATACTGATCGTTGAATTCATCTAATTTCGCACATGTTCCAACCAAAATGTTTAGGGACCACAGAGTGCCTTTTTTGATTTTGGTCCAATTGCACCACATCTTTGTGTCACACGTAAATGAAAATGTCGTGGTATTATAAGTAGAATTTATTAAGTCGTCCGCACTGATTGGAACGCTCATTTGTGACATCTGTTCGATAAACTTGGGTATTTGAAACCAACAGCTCATTCGTTTTTGACTCCGTTTGAGGTTATTTGGGCACTTTACTCCTTTAAGTACAGATTGACTGGGAACAAAAACTGTTTAATGCATTTTATTTTCTTCGTGGTAAAAATCAGCTACACGATAGCGTGACTGACTTCGACTTGAATATGACTGCTGAATGGTTAGATATATAGTAATGTGTTTATCTAAAACACTAAAAAGTAGTCAAATCCTTTGAAGTGACAGATGTGGATTTTTCCCGTAACCATCCATGCGAGTTGTCTGTTTAATAAAAACGTTTGAACGGTATCGTTCACTGTTTCTAAATATGAAGTGGATACTTGTTCACTGTGACTTTAAACAATCCAGTTTGTCGCAATTTAGTTCTAGAAAAAAGACGGAAGCAAAATCGGTGGCTTTTGGGAGAAATGCAGAAACCTTTCAGATTCGGAAAGTTGTCTCCAATTTCAAGAAGCGCTCTTGGGTTTGTGTTTCCGTAAGAAGTTGGAAGTAGTTTTGTCCACCATGAAAGATGCTAAAGTTTATATATGTTTATATCTTATATAAAATACGTCATTGTATCAAACAATATTCCCCGTTTTAATGTAGCATCGTTTTTGAACTTGTTTAAGCATGTCTCTATGAACCTAGGTGCAACTCGGAAAGGTAATTTTGTGCGGATTTAGATACGAGAAAATGTATTCAAAACCCACCGCCTGGGATCAACAGCAAATAAAAAACTTTTCAGATTGTGTACGCATATCACCCCTTTATTTCCCATGTAAAAGTTTGATTTTCTAAAAACGACATTTGTTTACAAAACCGGTCGGCCTCTCATTCAGCAATCTTATTGCAAAAAATGAACACTGGAACCGTTTCACGAGAAATAGTCAGGCACGCTTTCCGATTTCAACCGTTATACAAGTATATTCAGAGAGACAAAACAATGAAGGAATATGGTTTGTGGTTAGAAGACTATCAAGAATAATTCAATTTGCCAAATACCGCGAATTGATCAATTAAGCATACCGGTAGAATCCAGCGTTACCTGGGGAAAACTAGTCGAGAAAATCATCTGACATGCTTCATAGTGGATTGTATCTGTCTGTATAGATTCGATGGGTAATCTAAATGTGATAAACCAGCATCGCCAGTGTGATCTCCTAGCTCCGCTAATAGAGCTTGTAAAAACGTAGAGGTCTGCGAGTGATTTTTAATCCCACCAGGGTTGATGAACGTTTAATAATACAAAACATTAGCTTATCTGCCAAACGCTATTAGCTGCAAAACAGTTAATTTACATTACCAATGAAAAGAGAGAATGTGCATCCGTTGAGTCTAGGAGACTCCGTGCTATTTAAAACCATTCAGTTATCCATCATTGAAAAAAGCGCTAATGCAGAAGGCTGGGATTCTTTTATCCTTCTTCACTGTTCGGAATAACTCGCACAAAGACACTATTCTGCCCCATGGATTATTCGGCACAATCCACAGATTTGTCAAACTACCTAAAATTCGTTTTATTATGATACCATTCTTTTGAAAAATCTCTCAAGACCAGTTAATCTTTCTCAATATGTGTACCAATGAGTTTTAGTACGATGAAAATCCGGGTGAATCGATTTTGAATTCCAGATTTTTCATACATTCTGACAAAAGGAAGCGAGAGTTAATGTGATCATTTATCTGCTCCATGCTGATAAAGGCAAACATGTCTTTTTTAGACTTCATTGATGTCTCGGATTCTAGAGGATAGATTGTTTTGTGTGTATTTAAGCTTGTATCGCAGCCAAGATGCTACGCTTTTGCGTGTTTTGAAATACTGCAACATGAAGAATATTCAATAGTTGATTAATTTGTAAGTTTGCGTTAAAACCATGTGACCTGACTAGACAAGAATCATGTCTTCAGTTAGATCACTCAACTTCAAGGGATAGTCATTACGAATTTGTTCTGTTGAATTAATTATAAATAAATTAATAATAATTAATAATAAAATTGTTTATATATCAGTTATTTTGTACAATTTGAAACGCTTTGTTTGGTGTTCTGTTTTCTGTAACCGGAAGTCAACAGATCAATACATAGTGGATGAGTTTCATGTTTTTCACTTGAGAATTGTTTAAATAGCGTGTTTGAATTACCAGTTTTACGAGACATTCACAATAAATGCATCAATCACTCCTCTCCAAAATAGAAATCGCGTGTTGCATCGGGATCTCAAGTGCAATGTTTAAGACATCAAGGGCTGTCGAGATGGCTTGTACTCTGAGTTTGATGGACCATAAAACAAATAGGAAATAAAAGGAGTAACTAAAAATCAATGGCGCCAGAAAAAAACTGCTTATTTGCAGTTATTAATACATTTTTGTCATGTTCTAGCAGTTAAAACATTACAGTAAACACCAATGAACAGAATATCTGAACGTGAATTAGAAACTTCATTCTTTGTCTAGACGTGGCTTTTGCCTGAAGAGCAATGATAAAAATTAGAACTGTAGGTGTCTGGTACAGCAAGCTTCTTGTATGAGTTTATGTAAACTGTTTCTTAAACTTGAAACCATCCCTTTTAGGACTTTGTGTTGCTACCGGCTAGAAGCACGTTAATGCTGGAAACATTTTAGATGAACCTTTGAATGGTGTTAAATGTATTCAGTCCGAGAGTCGTTTAGCGCATTTTGCATGGTATTTTAGGCGGTAATGAAAATGTTCTGTGTGTGACTTCATCGGAACCCCGTAAAATCAAAAGAGAGAACTGCTGGGAATCTTAAATATACCACGTATTTGCGGTAACTGACTGAATAAGTATTTGTGAAACACAGAAGTCTTTTATCGATATCAGGAGTTGTTATATGTCAATCTTGAATTTATTTCTTACCATACCTTTCTAGGAGCTACTTCAAATTTGAAGTGTTCAAGTTAACCCGAGGTTCTGGGCGTTATGTGCATACTGTTCACTTCTGTTATCTATATTCAAAGTGATCAGAGTCCATCTCGTTGAAAGACCGTTTGAACTAATGAAATGGACCTCTGCCATTCAACATGCGTTCGTAATCCAGAGACATGATATCATTGGACAAAGTAAAAAAAGCCTGTAGTTAAAATTACCTGCTATTGCTTGCATGGAACTAAATTATTATTATGTTCGGAACGATTTTAATCTTTAAATTACACAATTACATTTTGTAGGTTCCTGAAGGTAAAACTTAAAGTTTATGCAATGAAATTCACTAGAGTTTGAATTAATGAGGTTGATCAACACTCCTCAAACTTAACAATAGTTTTAGTAAGCATACCCAAGATTGAACGAAAGTACTGCAGTTTGATCTGTCTTGGTTCAGTGAAATTGATAATTTAGTCTTCCAGCTGAGGATCAAATCCGGGTCTTGGAAGATAGAAAATGTTCAGACCACCCACTCAACCACATGGCATCCTCCACGGCTCTTTTCTTCATCTAAACACCAGAGCTTAGTACCTAATGAAATCAATAGGTAAACAAAAATAAGAGGAAATTTCTACTTGGTATTGTTTGGAGATTTTTTAAATTTGAAATATGACTTACCAGAACTCCGTTACACGATGAACGCACTTTGTCATTTGTTTGCTTTTAATACCGTTTCTCAATCCTACGTCCATATTTTAGGTGGTTTTCTAAAACATCAAAGGGTGATCATTTGTGAAGCAAGAAAACGTTGCTTTTTTCAATACACCTAAAGATCAACCCTTTAGTTCGCTAAATGCATATTTGATTAGATGCTGTTAGTTTTATTCGTTTATTCCTTTGACATTTTGTAGCTTTCATCACTTGGCTCGTTCAGGTGTTTCCTCGTTACACTCATTCTCATTTCATTTGCGACATTCAAGATCTATTTAAATAAAATTTGCATATATAACACATTAACGCTAAATAAATCTGTTATGACAGGTTCTACACAAAAATCGGTTTTTTTGAAGCGGATTTAGCCAAATATCTAACGCAATCAGTTCCGTATGGAGTTCCTCTAGTGTTTGGGGTCACGCAAATTATTATTTGGTGGGTTGAACGGAGGTGAGTGTAATTTCTACCGACGTGTTATGATCAAATTATGCGCTATTTACTTTCCCCCTTCAGGATGTCGTCATGTGACACTTTGTGAATATTGGAAACAAAGGGCTGATGTGACAACAATACTGTATATGTTGCTTCTTTCAGGATAGAAAAACTTGGCGTTGCGAATTTCCGTTATTTGTTTTAATCCCGCCCACTGCTTTCGTGCATTCCGTGTTTCGCTCTGGCATCTTTATCTGTTTACTCCTACCATAGTAACGATATACAATTGCGTAAAACTGTATTCGGAAAGTTCAATTATCTTCCGCACTGCAGAAAATATATCTTCCAAAGTGAGTGAAATGGATTAAAAAATTTCGATAAAATAAGATTTACATTTGGATTGAAATTTTAGGTACGATACTTATATGTATGAATTTTGACATTACTGTGTCTCTCTCTAAATACATATAACTTTGTAGGGTTAAAAAAACTGAGATTTGTTAGACTGGGTTCGATTCGTGTGATTTTAATTTAGAACACAACCACACATTTTGCACCAGTGCAAAAATTATGAGCTTCATTTAGTCAACATTGAAAAAATTCTTGCCAGTGTTTAAAGAAGCATCCAGTAGAGTCCTATAGAAACTTTAACTTCCACAGTCAGTACACAGATTATTGGCTCCCCAAACTCCAGGGTCAACTCAAAGATTTTCGATCGTGGCATCTGATTAGTGACCGTGATGATATCAGGTGTAGTAAGGTGACATGATCTTCACTGGGGCATCCACCAGAACTGCACTGGTATCATTGTTCGCGACGTGTGCAAAATTTTTGATTGCATTTACAACCAATCCACATTTTTGTTTTTATAACACTATACTTCTTTTTGAATAAGCCTTATAACCGAGTGCTCGCTTCCGTGACTGTGTTTTATAAACAATACCAAAGGGGAACATGTGTGTGAGTGTATCTGCGAGTACAGCATCATGTTCTCCACTAATTCAATTATGTTCAGTCGAGAAAGTTTTCACCAACTGTGTGCCCAAGTTAGATGAAAATTTCGAGGTTTTTGTTTACACGCCTTCTATGCTTTTGCTACCTGCCTATAGAAATTGAATCGGTAGTGAAGCAATGGATCCAGACATTTGCAATATTTACCGTTCTGTATGTAGCACAGTAGCCACTATTGATTATCCACGCAGTGGTTTATTATGAAAGCTTAACTGTGACGATTTGTTCTTGGGCATTGAATAGCAAAAAAACTGATCAAAAATGTAAAATAACGCTGTGAAAACGTTATCGTTCTCCCGAGGAATTCAATGAAAACTCAGCACACTGTACCGTCTTCTCCGGACATGTATAGGTCTATTCAACCTATTTCCTTTAACTTTTCTTTTTAAATCCCAGGGCACAGGAAACAATTCGTTCCCCTTATCTATTATACGAGAGAAACTTTCTCAAATTATGAACCAGTTTTTGAGTTAAGTACCTATATCTTCCTCAGGGCATTGATATCTAGGCTGTGTAAGAGAATCGGAACAATAAATCGATTTAATCAAATGTTAGTCGTGAAATGATGCAAATTGTACTGGTAGAATAATGCGCACTGTTTATCCACCATTGCCGATGTTAGTAAATAAGGTTATAGCATTCTAACGTAATCATTGGAATCCTCAATGAGACAGAGAAGAAGAAGACCAGGTGCTGAGTATACATCCGTGATATTAGAAGACTTCTCTTCTTGTCTACGCAACTAAAATACGCTTCGTTGATTCCAAAACAACGTCAATACGAGTTCGATGTATTCCATTGGTCCCACTAGTTTCTTTTACAAATAAAGTAGCGGAATATCTATTGCACTTACCATTCAATGTGAGATTTCATCTAAGTGAAAAGGGATATTTGTTGAAGGGGCTGAGGGTGAATTCCAGCTTATCGTTTCCTTGTGTCTAATTGATGGTTTATCCCCCAGAGTCGTACTGTGTCATAAAAACTTGCGTCACTTAAAGTAAGCTCCAAAATGAGTGACGTTCTATCACACTGTTATTGTGCATGTCAATCAGATACTTCAGTATAAATCACAGTATGGTAGCTCATCTGGGACTTTTTCATGATTCTTATATGAGTGCTCAAAGGCGGTTGTTTCGATTCACGCAGTTTCTGCGCAAGTTCGTGGAGGGCGTTCAAAAGGTGTCTCGGGACGCATTTACGTAGTCCATGTGCTTTTGCCTGTTTTATCCATTTCACTCTTATCTCAGTCATGGGAGAAAATATAGCGAATGGTGTTCAATTCTAAGATACCAATAACCGATCTGAGTTGATTAGCTCACATGGTGAGATTGATGAAGTTGAAGATATCACAATATATTCTGCATTAACAATTTAGAACAATATAATTTGTGCACCCATTAATCACCTGTCTGTGACCTTGTTAGAAATTATTAAAGTTATTTTTTTCTTGTTGGTCAAGTTTCCAATAATGAAGTGTAAGACAGCATTTTCTAAGCACCTAATACTTAAAGCAACTCTGAGTATAATCAGATTCAACCTCTAAGTACAACATTCAGGGGTCAATGAATGTAGCATCCAGATAAGTAAATCGGTTAATGTGGATGAAACCAACCAAACATGATCAATTATGTACTGGAAAGATTGATTATTTCTTCCTACAAATTGCAATTATTCGTTTATCTATAACCAAATTACCGGTTGTCTGAAAGGGTTGAAGAGTCTGACGTGGAAATCAAACCGTTGGGGCTGTCCGTTTCAGATTTTCCCATGACACAACAACTTTTCAAGAAGGTTTTCATAAGGACATTGAAGGCCAATTTTTAAAAGTGGATCTGGATGCGGGTTTTATTATTCACTCTCTGGAGGATTATTTGTTGAGCTGAAACAGTTGGAAACAACGAAATTAATAAAATGAAACTATAACAGTTGCTGCTTTTTTTTTACAAAGCTCAATAAAATATCTTCTTCTTTTGTTAAATAAGGAAAATGTTTTGTTTTTTATTGTACAGGCATTCAAGAAACGCGGGGTTTTTTCATTCTATTCTTTGTCAAATCTGCCTGATAGGAATTTCAAGGCAGTCAGTACAGACGAATAATTGCAAACAGTGTAGCATAAATATTTCTTTTTAGGTTAATTTGTATAACGAAAATCAGTGATATAGGAAATGATAGATGCTCAATACGATTTGTAGATGAATGGGTATAATATTGATAAATCCGTAAAGAGTTTGCACATTGAGAGTCTTTTCTATTGCAGCGATGCATTTAACTAATGCATTCGATAAAGCCTAATTCGTAAACCTTCGCAGCTGGAAGATTGATTCTAAATTTGATTGAAAGTTAAAAGTCAATGGTCTTCATGATCCTCCACATTTTTCCACTCACCTAAAATTCCAACTAAGCCCCATAGGTTTTAAGCAGCTGTCACAGATGTCGAATTTGGAATGACTAGATTAGGAGAAAAAGCTGACGAATGAAAATATTC
This sequence comes from Echinostoma caproni, assembly GCA_900618425.1. Taxonomy (NCBI): domain Eukaryota; kingdom Metazoa; phylum Platyhelminthes; class Trematoda; order Plagiorchiida; family Echinostomatidae; genus Echinostoma; species Echinostoma caproni. The sequence continues at coordinate 104,152 of UZAN01039483.1, forward strand.
GAAACAGAAAGATGGATATGAAAACGTGTGGCAAAAAACGCGTGGTCCACAAGTTTTAAATGTTTTCAACATGAAGTTAGCACTACTGAACGAATTCAAATTACTATCATTATATAATAATTGACGTGTCACATGAACGCGAGAAATACTGTAACTGAAGCGGAAGCGCTTTAAATGGTACTTTTCTAATTACGGAGTGAGATACTACTTCAAAAGGATGTTGTTGATACAGGTTTATCAATTACCTGTGCAACAGTTGCCAAACAAATTTAATTGTCACGGAACGCTGTGGTATTTGAATAAACTCATAAACTGTGCTGTACTCGGATCTCAACATAAGTTTTTCTGGCATATAGAATTTCAGTACCGAAACGTTTTATTTTTTCTCTTGGAGAACGTAGAATTGTTCTGCATACAAAATTCATGGCAAGCCAAATAGAAAGATGAGAATTATGGTGAAGAAAGCTGTATTGAACAATTAGACAAGTGCATTGCAGGATACATCACAGGATATGCCTAAAGGCATTATTTAAATTAAGGTGTCTCATTAGGAATGCCACGCACGATGGGATGAAATACAAATGTGTGGTGGATCTTCATCCATCAGTGGTGTCCAGATTTCGTTTTACATCAAAGATTTCAGTTGAAGACGCTATGAGTACAAAGTGTCCGAGAAAATATTACTTCGCGCTTGTTGTGATTGACGCAATGATTTCCACGTTGAGATGTAATCCATTAGGAACTCTATGTTACTTATGCATTGTCACCTTCGATTCAGAAGTGTTTTATTTATCACAGTTATTTTGTTGGTGTTTCGTTAAGACACTTATGGCAATCTAATTGTAGCTGCGTTTTTGAGTTACTTGGGTTTTAACACTTATAAAAGAATGAAAAATGATTAACATCCATGTGCGACACGAAAATCATGGCAACTGAGCACAAATAAAGATTCTCGTGTGCAGTTGGAACACTTAAACTTTTATCAAAAATGCTTCAGAAAATCACTTAGTCATCTGCCCTCCATTGGTCAGCATTTACGTTTCAGCTATCCATTAAAATGTTTCGACACTTGATAACAATATGATGTTTTCAAGAAATTATGTTTGCTTGGTTGCTGATGTAGCACAAAATAAACCAGAATTCGAATTCAGTCTGCCGGTCCGATCTTCACATGAATACACTTATTGGCCAATGGGCTATCATTTGCACAACTCAAAAACTGGTGATTTTGGGATGCACAATACATGGTGCTTGCTTTTCCTAAGGTAGCCAACATTATTATTGGTAATGATTTTTTAATGAAACCGAGTAGTTAAAAGCTTTTGAATCAATGTTAAGAATACGTATTGAATATAACATGCACCGATAATTCCTCTCAACTATCTGCTCCTTAAAACACTTCATTGTGTTCAAACGATTTAGGATGATAGTAATGTCTCATATCATAGTCAAATGTTTGACGCTATTCGAAGAAGACAAATCGGACAATTCCGGATATTACTCGCTTTGATTTGCACATAGTGAAACAAGCGAAGACCAATGGTACTTTTGTGTGTTTGCTCAAGTACGTATGACATAAAAGCAATTTTGCACAGTTTCTGTTTCTGCAAATACTGGGTGCAAGATGCAAGTATTTAAAAGGAATTACGTCAATTACAAATAAAAAGTTTTAATTCAAACACTAGAGGTTTATTGCTTTTCAGAATTCACGTGATCAATTCAATCATACTGTTCAAGTGACTTCCCCGGAATTGATGTTTCTAGCATCACAACTTTCTATCTACAATAGCGCGTAGCCTTGAGCGCATACATACGTGAGCATTGTTTTATCTTGATTAGATTGATCAGTGTACGTTCAATAGAACCGGAAGGAATCGGTGCGTGGGTGATTCTTATCTGTTAGAGAAATTTCGTGATGTGAATGCACTCCACACCAATTCGGTGAAGCCTGATGGGTGAAACATCACTCCTATTAGGCCTGTCAATCGTGGTCTTATCACATCCTAATCCGTCCGCCTGTTTCTCTCTAATAAGCCATCAGGTACACTTGTTATCGGGATTTACACGGGACAGCGTCTGCACCAAAATGGAGCTACCTGGACTGATAAACAAATTCTGCTTTTCTTTTCTCACAAATTTATCCAAAAAGTCTGCTGTCATGCGTTTGTAGTCAGTGCTGCGTCGATGCACGGTTAGGTCAAACGTACTTTTATTTGATGTTTGTTCGTCCCATCTTTTGCCACCTGCACTGATATTTTATTACAATATTATATTTAAAAAACTGAAAAGCTTGATATTGGCCCACAATGGCACAGTTCTTGTTGCACAACTAGACTGTCGAAATGATTCTGTGTACTTAATCGAAACCATTGACTCATGGATTTGTGGTCAAAACGAAAGATTTTATTTTTAGTAATATCTTATTCCGAAATTTATTCAAATTCGATTAATAAATTTTCACTCGTGCAATCAGATTTTGCTTCCTGCTTCGTCTTGTGTGGCAAGGCATCACTAACAATGACTTGATGTACCAAGGGAAATATTGCGCACGAAATTATTATTTATTTCATAATAGATGTTAACATTGTTTTTATACGGTAACCAGACAGCATCTAATTTATTGATTCTATAAGTCATCTAGTTCCAGTTTGATTGATGTGGCGTTCAGTATCTTTAATTGTCGAACTGTAGGGATATCCGATGCACACAGTATTCACAATATGATTTGAAAAAGCGTTTGTGTCTTTAGTTCCTTGTTAATAACAACATAATCAATAATTTACTCGATTTGATTTTTGGCTGCACTTCGAGGCGAAGTCACTCGCAAACATGAGTTAAGCAGAAAGAACCTCATTATTATTTTAGATACCACCGGTCGTCATAGCTCAAATAAAGTAACTAGGTTTGATGGAGGTTTCTCGACTGTAAAATACGACTATTATAGCAAAGTAACAAACCAGCTCAGTAATACTGCACCAGATTTATTTCCAACAGCACAGCGATGGGCAGAATGCATTCCCTTTATATCCAGGCAAACAGAACAAAAGAAGTTTTGAAATGCTCATCTGCTGATCAAGTACACTATATAACTTAGTAATATATGGAATGGACCACTATAAAAACTGACAACCAGAACAAACAATTTGAAAACCAAAAGAAGCAGATATTTTTTCGTGATACACTGATCAATCACCCACACCGACCTTCCATGAATGGTTGTTCCTTTTCAATGGTATGTCGCAACGCCTGTTACCGGAATCCGAGATATACATGATGAACCAGAAAGAGTTTCCATTGGTCAAAATGGAGGTCACGGTGAAGCGGGTGATTGTGAACAAAACAACTTCATGCGTATGTATCATATTGCTCATATCCATTGGTATGTCAAACGGTGAATTGACCGCGGACTGGCAGAGATGATGGGTGGGTGTGGTTCATATTATTGATGAATACATACAAGTCTATGATTAGGCAGGAGGACTCAAAACCACGAAATGGTGCGATGGCAAACTTTTGGATGAAAGAAAGCTGAAGTTGCGATGTGAATACCTCAAAAACGTTCATTGTATACAGCCAATAGTTAGCATGGAATGCAGCATGTTTTCGTGATTGTAGATAATTGGTGTTCACCTACGTTCGTGAAAATGTATGAATTTTGCATGACTATCTCAACCGATAACGAATGTGAAATGCACTGAGACAAGTCCTTTTTAAGAGAAGGACTACCATAAGCATACTCTTGCATATAAGGGCATCAACGAGAACAGATTATTAAGCAGCAGATAAGTAGAACTTTGCACAACCAACAACGACACCCACAATTGGAAAAATGACAGACGTTTCTTTGGACTATCATGAATGACAGGTCTGCTTATGCCTACCGCAGGCTTCCGGTTCCCTTTTCTTGGACAGTGGAAAAGGAGACACTTGTACAGCATTGTACGTTGCACAAACAAGGAACCGTTTTCCTAAAATTGCGTTTGTTGGTATAACGGTACATGCTTGATGGTTAGTCAAAACATGTTTTTTTACTTTATTTTGCTCATTGGAAACTTATCTCACAACGTATCTAATTGTTTTAGGACCATAACCTATTTCAGTTCAGCTTTGATTATTGCTCAGAACTGATACATAAGAATGTCAGATCCAAAGATAGCCAACACATATCGCAAGGATAGAAGGCCCTTATAACTGCCTGGAAGACATCCTAAGATTAGGTAATTTTCATGCTGGCAATGGAGTGACAGACTGTTGTTGTGATAGAATATGTGATTATCTATATATCATCGAGCTCGAACACAGGTTCATCGATTGAATAAGTTTACCATCACTAATGAACATAAAGCGCCAGACAATTCACCTTCAATCCATTGTTGCCGGAAACCCCTCTGAATTTTAACAAACAGTCGTGTTGAAAATCATTGGTATTTTACTACGAAGACAATCTAAGGATGTAACGAGAAGCAACACAACGATTGCTCGCAGTTCACTTCATCGAAACTCGGTTTGATGAAATTGCAATTACAGATTCACTGAGCGGAAAATTAGAAAAAGGCGCTTAACTGTTTATTCCGAGAATGATTCTTTTCTTTTTGTTTTAAAAATCAGATAAATGGGTTTTTGTAATAGGAGTTAGTTCACGTTTCTCACTAATATCTTTAATTCCACCATGCTTTCTTTAGTTCACAAAGAGTGGGAGCGAAAAATATATTGACAGCGGTATTAAGTAAAACCATCCTTCACCATTTTAGTTACAATTTACATTACATCTAGGAGAGGACATCGTCCAACAGCACTGTGCTATTTATCAGTTTTTTTTTCAAAGGCATATATATTGATCCGACGATGCTTCGTAAACGTACGATTCGTGCGATATGGGGCACGACGTGCCGACAGACAGCTTTGTTTTACTGTATTTTCATTGATTTGCCGAGGTTAGATGATGGCTTCGTATTGGTGGGCAATTTTTTCTGAGCAATCTGTCATTTCAAGGGATTTTGAAAACAGTGTTCTATGCGAATACGGTGAACGCAGATATTAGTTCATCAGTTTGAATGCCGAATTAAATCAGATTTTCTGTGAATATGTTTACACTAGATGAATAAATAGGTCACATTATTCAAAATGAAATATCACAGTGTCATTCATTTTCAATACCCAATCTAGCTTTGTTTGCATTCAGACAGAGTTAAGCACTAGACGAGGATAATATCGCATGTTCTTCGAATTGCATTCTGTTCCCAGTAGAAGGAACAACGTAGAGATAAAAAACAATACAGATGTGTGTTATCTTTCCTTGTTGAAGAAGTCCATTTGGTTGTTTCAAGTAACAATTCACAGCACGAACGTTTTATACCCTTAATAGTTTGTTCACAGCATGCAGCATATGTAACTGAAGATTTCGTGAAATCTTTCGGCAATGAAACGAGACACCGAAGGTATGCGTGTGCAATCAAGCGATGCGTGCAGCACGTATGTTTAACAGACGTTTGCTTGTAACCGATGTGAGGGAAAATGAATATATCTTAGGACTAACTGTCCCTTCGAACACGGATTTCAGTGCCTCCCGAGTCTGCGCGCATTCATTTATCTTCGTTTTGTTAGAACAGGCGGGGATATTGCTCGCTCTGTTCATGCTGTTAACGATTCGATTTCAGACAACTATTTTGCAATCGGAATTAGATGGATGTGATGCACATATTGACATGTTTATTGCGCCCGAACAGATATCTTACGTCAGACGACCCCAAATAAAATTTTAAGAGAACAGTTCGCCTGAGTCAATCACACTGATACTTCCCGAGATAGAAGCTGCCCAAACTCTTCTGCGAACGAAATCCTCCACTGTTTTCACAAAGGGTTTCCGTGAAGAATTGAAACAAACCAACACATGCGATTTTTCTCCTCATGTGAATCGCAGGAACATTCACGTATATTCATGTATATTAATTAAAAATCTGGTTAGCTATTACAGTTTTCAGGTAAACATTATGAAACAACCGTAGGCAAATTATACTAAGTTGCGGAGATAAAGTCATTCTCTGTTAACTTATAACGTTTATTCATTTAACTTTATGTAAAATAGTTCTGTTCCGGGTGAGGCAATCGAAGGAAATGATGGAACCGTTGATTGACATCTATGGTAATCAGTACTGCTAGGGGCAGCATTATTGAAGTCATGTTTGTAATCATGAAAATAACGTATGATTGAAACTATAGGAATCGAGCCTTTTGTGAAACTTTCAGCCATCGTGCACTGCCAATCATAGCTAAGAGAATGGTACTGTCGACCCGCTCGTTTTATACAAGGGCTGAAAAAAAGTTTTCCGCATACACGGTCCACGTATGAAATGCAGATGGCCGGTAAGAAAAACGTAAACTATAATCTATAGTGAATATTCTTCGGTGATTGCAACTAACAGAGCCACCTTTAGAGACTATGCGCCTGTAGGAAGTACTTTGCTCCCAAATGTCAAACACATGATCAATCAGTCTCATTTTAACTGGGTAAGTAGTGGAGGAAATAGAGGAATTTCACCATATTGGCAGCTATATCACAACTAGCGAACGCATCACGGATGAAGTTTGGTGCATAGAAAAAGTTCATTTGGTAATTGGCAACTTGAGATGCCTGTGATGCGATCGGAAAATCCAACTGTCTGTGAAGGGTCGAGTGTACACTGTAATAGTTGGGTCGTGGTGTGTTTCGTTGCGGAGACTCTGGTCATTACGAGAGCAGAATGACAGTAGATTGTCGTTGTTTGAACACCACTTTCTACGCCTTATTGCCAACCGGGCAAGCAATGCTGAGATGTGGCATATCGTTTTAGGTAGTCGCGGTCGTCCACAGGGGCAAGAGGTCAACCTCTGTTGATTACGTTCGATGGGAGGTGTTATGCGTATCATCAGATTGATTGTCCCGACGAGCAATACCTGTCGAGCCGGGTAGCGGATGGAAAAAGGTCACGGGAGGCCCAACTAAGACTCCTCATGATATTATGAACACCCTAACCAGGAGACGTGATCATAAAGTGATCGCACTTGCCTCTCCTTGATGAGGACCTCGGTATCAGGTTAATCGGTGGTTATAAACAACGGTTTATATAGTTGAGTGAAGCAAACAGTGATGCTCTAACATCAGCTTATTATGCTTGTAATCTCTGTCTATGTGAACTATCTTCGTTTACTTTCCTGTCAACTACTCAATCTTCCTCCTGCTCTTCTGTCCACATGGTCAGCACAAAGATAGGTAACAAAGGTGCCACACAAACGTGCATGGTTCTGAGTGGTAAAACAGAACCGAACTGATTCCGGAGAATGAGCTGATTAATAGAATTGATTCCCCATACGTGCACGAATTCTCGGGATATTGATTCGTGTGAATACAGTCGATTTCTGGTGAGCACCATCTTCGGATGCTATAATGATTCGTAAACAGCTCAAAAAATATTCAATTCAGGGTTTAATAAAAGGAGACCAGTGATGAGTTGGTTAAAAAGAGGCCTCGTGTTTGGCTGTCATTATTACTAATTACGGTTGCATTATCCATGGACATTTTCATGCTTTCAACATTGGTCTTCTTATCAGTGTGTGACAAATGTATTCCACTGTTCCGAATAGCGCGCATTGAAGCTGACGAAGATTGCCTTATCAAGATTATTCTGAAGTTCTCCACATGACACTTGTTTCGATTTCGACAACTGTCTACATAGCTGTTCCAATGGGAGGTTATTTGGTTATACAAATCAGAGAGATTGTAGTCTCTTGACTGCAAGCTGTTGAACCATTTGACAGCACGTCATCCGAGAAGGCAAAATATCTCACTCTATGTAGAGCAGGTTAAAGATTGTCAACTGATTCGCATTTTGAAGGATAACTTTTGGTCATGAAACCGGGAATTGGACTCTCAATTTTCACTGATGCGGAGCTCTTCCTAGCGGAAGTAGAGAATAAATGAGTCCCTAGTTTATGAGTGGCAAGAATTACTGTTGACTATATGGAAAAGAGAAAATTCGGAAGATATTTATTTATTACTATTTATTTATTATTATTATTTATTATTATTATTTATTTATTACCGAAATCGGTAATAAGGTCTCTCACATATATGAATATAAACATCCCTTAATTCAGCTGAAATTATTTGGGAATTCTTCAACCCCTGAAAATGGCATTACACAAACGCTGTTGTCCAGTACCTCGGAAGTTTTACCCGGAAGTTTTACTTGTTGTACTGCTTCATTTAGAGGACCAAAACTGCGAAATTTACCAACACATATGTGCATTTTTCGTTTTTATTCATGTTTAGGACGTAGCTCTCCATTCATTGAAAGTATGGCAGTGTGCATCTGTAAGTGCGGAACAGTACACCCCGGGACTAAAATATAACAAGCTTCCATAACCTTGTGCGTAAAAAGCGGTAGCTGATGCTAGTTATGCCAAAATGCAACAAAAATAATGTTTAGTGCTACAAAACAAACGAGATGGTTTTCTGGCACACAAAGCCCTGATATTGTACACAATTCATGCAAAACCGTTATGTCCCCCTAGGCAATGAACATCATTGCAGTCACACTTGATAAGGAGCTCCCACAAGCAGGATAGCACCAAAATGCTTACTATAGACCGTAGCCTGAAAATTTGATTATTTTGAAAAGGTTTTACCAAGTGGATGATTAACAGTTAGGCCATCAATGAGAAACCTGAGTCAAGTGAGTCACATGTGACTTCTGTAATAGATTTGCATAGGTGAAAATATATCCCTGATCTCATAAAACTGATCGTTTTAATCAGCACGTCACTTTGCCTAACATGATGCTACACACAGTTGATTTGTGTTCGAATTTCAACTACCGGGTATATCAGCATCGATGGCGTGAAAATATTCTGCTCACCAAATAAGCTGATACTATTATCAGTGCTATCAACTCACGGGTTTGAGCGTCCGAATCACGAAATAATAGTTGACTGGGACACGGTGAAATTTGAAAATTCTTTTGTGGTGATTTCCCGGTGTTTTCTCCGAGAAACATTGATTGTTAGTCGAGGGATTTGGCCTACAAAATCACGCCACACAGAAAAGATGCCGTTTCCTGTGACTTTCAAGTGGGACTATGAAGAGATAAACAAAATGATTGGCAAACGGAACTCTATGGGGCTAAAGAATACGAGCATAAGGGTGATCACCATCGTATCAACCCGAATTCTCAGCCAGTGTGTTGACGTATCTACTCACCATCAGACGATGCTTTCCGTCGTCTTGGTAACCCAAATGGAAGCAATCCAGAGTGGTTGCATCTCACATGTTTTGTCAATAAACCAGTGTTAGATTATATGGAAGAAAAGTTACATGCAATTTGGTGTATAATTAATGTTGACTTTGTATGAACTCTATTTTTCCAGTGTGATTTTAAGTCATTTTCGGTATATGTATAATTGTTTCAATGTCAATTGGGAAAGTGCGGGCACAACTAAGTATATCTTGGTATAAGACTTGGCAATTATACCTTAATCGATAACTATGAAAGGCAGGAATCTGAATCATTTTTTTAAATTTTGTAAATATCTTTCGGCACAAATATACATAGTCACCAATTTAGTTCGTCTCAGTATGATTCAACAGGTTTATTCAACAATCGGAATCGAATGTACGGGATTGTCTGGTCATCAAGCTGATCAATGGCATTGTTGGATCACAAAGGAAGATCATGAATGTTAAGTAGCAGAGATTGCATTCGTCATTGTTGATAACTTGAAGATTAATAATGATCGGTCGGCATCCATGACCCACTTGCTGGACATCAAATGCGAGGCTTGCATTCCTCAATTGAGAGCAAATTTTGTTATTTAAAAATAAAACAAAAGTTAATTTGTAGCAAAACGTCCCACTGTTGTTGTACAACATGCATTTGTATGAGTGCATGTTCCTCCCCTTGTCCTGGCCTTGGCCAACACCGAAAACATAATTCCGTTGTGTTGAAAATCATTAATCGAGTATTTCGAAATAACGACTTCGGGGGTGGGAGGATGTAAATAGTGCATGCTTTGGCACTTCCTATATTTTGGTAGACGCATTTTGAAGCTTGCAGATAAATGTTGTCACAAAATATGATGGCAGTTTCCACGTAACCTGACGAAATCCGTGACTAACTGTAATTCCTTCCATACCGCATTATTGTATTTTCAATAAAGAATAAACAGTACGGTTTTTCAAGACCTTCAGAAAATTATTTTGTATTTAGTGTCTTATTTTTCAATTCTTAATGGAATGAATTTGACATTTTGAACGATGGATGCCAAATACCAACGTGCTCATTCAAACGGATAGTTTCCAAAGCATCTACTTGGGAGACCGGTCACAGTCACATCAATTGAATGACACGGGAATTTGAACCCAAGTGGGTGTTCACATATCACGCTTTGGAATGAATGGTGGTAGCTAAGGTTACAAGCTTTCATGCTCATGCAGCTGCCATCAGTCGCATACACACACAAGCAAGTATACGTACCAGGACGACTAATCGAACATATTTGCATGCATACATTCGTGCTCTGAATACCAAATATAGGTGAGAAAAATGTTCTTGCGGACTTATTCTTATTTAATTGTAGCGCACATTATTAACGGAATTCTACACCACGTTGCTCACCTTTGGAGTTTGAGTCCCACACCGGTCAGTGTTCGGATATCATGCGCTATTCATCCATCGGACACAAAAAATATCTAAAAGGTTGGTTACGAACTTTGCAATGCAGATCGCGTCCCACGTAGCTGGGTGGGCGATTATTCTGCCTATGGTTTTCAGAAAACCAGCAATTTGCTGTCACATATATACAAAATGTGAACAAATCAATGCATTTTCGTTATTCGGATATTGTTTATTAAAGTACGATTTTCAAACCACTGTTACTGTTGAATCGATCGACATGGTGCAGAAAAACGAGACAAATCTGACAACGCCTCGTAGTGCACTTACGTTACACTTGATATTTTAGGTTTACTTGCCCACGCTGAAAATTTGCGGAGGATACGGAGGATAGTGATGGAAAATAAGCATGCACGAAAATCCCCGGACGATATGTTCAGCAGTTATTTTGCCCGTGTTGAGTCGCTTCTGCGATGCTCGTTCACTTTTTAAATAAATAATTAGTTCAATCATTTGAGTTGAATGATTGTTACTACTTAATTCACACCTGGCGATCATGAAATAGACTATATTTAATCATAAATCATTGTTCCAACCCGATAAGCATAACGCGCATCACCGCATTCTGGCTGGTTCTCGGTGAACGATTAACTCGTACCAAAAACCACCGTATGATTTGGTGCCTGAATAATATATGTGCAACACCCTTTGCGATCGACTCACACCAGGATATATCAACATAGGCGACAAAAGCGGAAGAATTTACTTAGCTCTTTTTAAACCAATGAAATGTTAAATGCATATCGCTATAGTATGCTGTCCCAGAAATATAAACGTTAAAAACATAATTGGGAAATATGCTCAACTTTTAGAAGTCTAGATCACCATGCATCTGCCTAGCAATTATTCGCAAAATTCACTGTGATTACAGGATCGGGAATAGACCATATTATCTTCACTGTACTACGCATCCACCAGACCAACTTAAATGTATGCTGTTTGACAAATATAAACTTTAATTTGATGTTAAGCGAAGCGCGTTAGGGACTTATTATGTGACTCATGATTCTCAGTTGTTTAATCGATGATCAGTTGACAATAATAATAACAAAGTTATCTCAAAGGACTGAATAAATCATTTATTCTGAATAGCAGCAAGTGTTTCAAGGGAGTCTAAATACACGGATAAAACGAGAGGTGTACGTAGATTCAAAAGAGTTTTCAACAGTAAACGTCTATTCGGATTCAATATAAAATACTCCCCTTTGTGCGCAGACATAGTCTTCGCACTTTCACTTGTCACGTTACATTTTCTACCCTTTCCGGGTAAAACGGTTCTTGCGCTTCTTTAAACCGGTGACTCCGAACATGGTAGAATTCGGTCCCCCATAAAATGCTGTCGCCATATACATGGCGGGACTCCTCACTGCTTTGGTTGGTTTGAACTGTGTTCAGCGCAATTCTTATCCGTCTCCCGCACTCGATCGTCAACCACTAACATTGGCTTTCTTATTTAATTAATTGTTTTCCTTCAAACCGCTATAAGGTTGTTTTGCACTCACGGGGACTATGTTAGCCCATAACGATATTTTAAGTACGTTTCCCGTTACTAAACGATGGATGATCTTGTTACTTGCGGTAATATGTCCTCGACCCTCAAAAAGCGGTTTCATGTTTACCTGCTACAATCTGACAAGCTTTATTAAACGCTATCAATTTATAACGCATAGCAGTTTTTTCTGGAATTTAGGAAGTGTCCTGGCAGCCTCTTCGTCATCATCTGGGATTATTTTGCACGATTTAATAGGTATACTGCTGAAAGATTACGTAACACATACTTAACAAATACACTGCACGTGCCACAGCTATCAACCGTTGGAAATCTGAGGTTTTTTCACGTTAGTCGGCTAAATAAATGTTAACACAGCCACCTCCTGTTCCATTTCTTACACGTTCAAGACAAACAAAGTTTTTACAATTATCATACAAAAATCACCCGAACTCAATGTATACCGTCAGAATGAAGCATTCTTCGCTTTTATTTCAGCAATGTTACAATCTAGAAAAAGAATTCAAGAAACTTCTGTGTATACCGATAAAGAAAAGTTCAATTTCAATTTGTAAATTATAACCAGTGACAGCTGTGAAAAACCTTTCTCTACTTCATCACCCCGTTGGAGATGTGCAATCAATCGCCTAAACCGTTGCTGGAACTATTTCTGGAATAACTTAAACCAAATTGTTTGAGACAATTGTATATATGAGTTTATTCGATAAAACATTTTTTGGCGTAATTTACTTCTATATTCCAAATGGGAGAGAAAATATAAGACAAGCTTCTCAGTATATACGCTATTGATCAATGTTCCTGACTGGTCCGGATTCTCTTTCAGTCTCTCCTTTAATGGGTTACTTATTCCGATCCTTGGCATAAAATTAAAAACGACAAATAGTGGTCTTTTGCCAACAAGAAGTTAGGAAGCCTTTATTGAAGAAATAACATGTTTTACACCATGTGAACAATCCTTTCTAGTCTTCAATTTCACATGATATCACCCCGAGGAACAATGCGTTTCAGTGAAAAAAAAAGAAATGAAATGTGCTTCCTAATTGAATGCTGGAGAGGAGCATGGGCTTACATAAGTCGTGTGTATAGATGAATTGTTTGTTTGCATATGGACATTTGTTCACGAAATAGTTTATAGTTTGTCTAGAAGTAACCCTTTGTGTTGGAAACGTGAAAGATATCATTATCCGTATTTAATTGTCAAAAGAAAGTCCGCTAAAGCAGTCACTGTCTTGAAGCTGATTTTTCAGCACAACCTGCACCAATGCCGTTCACGCGTTTCAAATGCTATTCTTGTCTATTGACGTGAACGCTTTAACGTAGATCATATGCGTATGCATATGTTTCCTGTCGCTAATTCACCCAGAATGACACATTCCTTTCCCATCGTTTCAGTGGTAGGCCTGTATGACATGCTGACATTGTCAACAAAAGACTAAAATCTATCCACCAATGGTGTGCGTTTTTATTGTCCTGAAAATAGAAGAAGTGATAAGTCTGTTTTGGTTTGTGAAAACAAACTTTATATGAGCATTCCATATATATATATATATATCATTTGAAAGCGTAACAAATTTTAATCCTGAAACACTACAGATAACCTATTTCTTATTACCACAAATTATCGTAACTGTGTACACAACAATAGTAAAGACGCCCTACTTATCTACATTCGAGGTCTGCTGGAAGCGAAATATAGGTGCTTACTTTATGTCATAATTGATACTGGCTTCCGGATATCTAGCATATCCTATTCTTACTCATAATATGTGCGCAATCACTTTATTATCTCTATCTAGCTGCGCGCAAGCGCGTACCTATTCAGGTTTGGAAACTTTACCGAGAGTGTTTAAACAATGAATGACTAATCAGCATTTTGAGATAGATATCAGACAGTTAATATAATCAATGCGAACTGAATGAATAGAAATGCTCCGGCTGCAACAAATTGACAACCGGTTAACGGGTTGCACTTAACCAAATAGTCATAGAAACACAATAGCGGGTAAATTGTTCTTCTAAATTGAACAAGAAAACGCTTCCCAAGTGAAAATATATTGATTAGAAATTCTAGTATGAAAAATGAAAACTTTGTAGCTCATATACTTCATCGTATGCGCAAAACATCCAATTTCCCGTATTCAATCGGTGCAGAGTCATCTTTGCAAAACTTTTCATAGCTTCTTTGTCCACTTAAGTAAATTCAATACTATTTAAGGGATTCCCTCATTGTAGTCTATAAGGTCACTAGTCATAAAGACACGATGGTCAATGGTCAACGGTTATTTTTCCGGTCAAAAGTAATCCAATTTCCTAACCGTCACGGCGTGTGATCCAAAGCTGGTTCGCCCGGTCAGTTAAGGAGTGCAAATTGCAATAAACATCGAGTGTGTCCTCGTTGGCCGGAGTGGTTAACCAATATGCATCTGAGATTATCTAGTTCTTGTGCGCCATGTATCATAATAATTCCGTATTTTTTTATCAGATTTCAGCCTAAGTGACAGGAGCAAAGAAAAATAAACAATACTGAATTGGGTAGGCATATCAGTAGGGTTTTGATAAAAGTTTATCAAGGATTTTCCAAAGGGTTCTCTGTACTAAGTTTGTTTGATTAATGCCTACTGAGCGACAGCAAGCTGATCAATTGCAGCCCGTTTGTGTTTTCTAACAAAATAGCACCCGTATAATTTGTGTGGGAAGTTCTTGGACAGTAGCTCATCGTCCGTATTTGAGCTCAGTGTGTTCAGCATCAGTTATTTTGTCAATTTTCTGACCCCCCTCACCTACCCAGATCTTACCATAAAACCTATCCTAGGTGGTGAAATGTGCTAGCATACAGAAAACCGTTATACGAGACAGCGTGAAATTGAAGGAGTGCTATTTGAATATGTTGTTGCTCCGGTTGAATTCGGTAACATCAGTGCGTTTTGAGGGAATGAAAGGGAAATAGTGCATACCGTTTGCCCCCCAACCATAAAATATGCCTCTTCACCATAATTCTAACGAACAACCTAATGAAACATACCTTTAAGTACGCCAATGGCATTGGTTGAAAAGGCAAGATCTTATCTAGACATTTTGCTGTTCCAGCTGCCATAGGATTTCCTAATTGAAATAATTGTATTGCGTAGGTCTGCAATTGTTGTGTGAATAGACCACCCACACTGAAAATCTTGTCCAGTAGGTTGATGATCAACTACAAATGCGTTATAGTAGAAATGGACAAAAAACAAAATCATTCGTTTCCTCTTTATCGATCGAGACCATTCACCCCAGTGTCGGGCGGTTTTCATGAATAATACCAGTATTCCCACATTGGTTTTTGCACAGGTAGTCACGTGCGATCTAAATTTGGCAAGGGCCAACTAAACGTGATAGCGGTAAGTGGTTGGGTTCTGGAACTAATTGTGATTGCGAAAACAATACAACTTGAGGCATGGAACATGTTTCCTCCGAGAAACGATTTCTTCACCCGTTTTATACGAGCCAACGAAAATTCAAGGTTTGCACATGAGGCAATGGGATGGGCCACTTGTGGCGTTGATCTTTTTGCACATTCCTCAGTGCCTGGTGAAGGGTTTGGCAGATATCCTACTGAGTGCCAATGATTTCTGGTACATTGTGAGTAAAAATAGTAATATATACGTTTCGTGGTGCAAGCTAAAAAACATCCGAACAAAGAACGTTTGTCCGTTCAACCAAAACAGTAACTCTCGCAAATATTCTTACAACATGCATCTAACAAGCAAGTGAAGATAGTAGTGGTAGTTAGCTCCTGAAAATCTCTAAAAGTTTTAATCGGTGTATACATGAGTAACCGTATTCTATATGATCAATATTAGACTATTGTCTCTAGTTTAGTCAAATAATTAGACTAACAAAACTTGAATTAGTTCAAAACCCGCAAAGGAATTAACTTTCTCGTTGTCTTTAATCAATCTAAAATGAAGAATTTAACGGAAGTTTTGGAACAGACTGATGGTTAAAAATACAGTTTTGTCAAACATAAATCGAGAGTTCCATCCCATTCGAGATTGGCTTGAAGCTGCAGAGGACATCTTAAATTCAGTACAAAGACAACCGGTTCGGATAAAAACGCTGTAAAACAACTACTTAACTACTACTTAACTTAACTTTATCTACAACCTGACTGAGATTGATTGTTTATTTTTTATTTGAAGTAAGATTTTATACACCTCTATTTTTAATAGTTATTACATTTTTATTTAACTTTCAAATTTAATTGTAAAACCATGTAATTTTTTTAGGTAACTATTATTAAACTATGCCAGTCTGCCTAACAGCAGTAAGCTACCCAAAACGTCAATTGAAAAAATGCGTAATGACAGGGGACGTTTCGTAACTGGGTGTCCTAAAACCAGATCATTATCATCACTAATAACATCAAACGGAATTTTCAATTGTGAAAATTCGACTATTGGGAATAAAACTGGTTGAATAAAAAATCGTAAAATATTCCCATGGACAATGAAAAACGTTATTATTCCTATTTACATTTGCCAGGAATATAGGAGGAAAACGGAATTAACCCAGATTCCTCATTATGACCAACTCGATCCATAAGTGAAAAATGAATAGGCTACAGAAAATAAAATGAAATAAATGTTTTCCATGACAATATGTAACGTTCCTATTTTATATGAGCAGCTGAGTGTGCCTCTAGTAGGAAAACAAACCTCCGACAAGCACGAATCAATAAAATAGAATGTATTTTGTATCAGTCTGCATTTGCAAGCAATCGTGATTATGACACAGTCTAGCTGAATTGATAATCAAGCTGATTATCAATGGACAGGCAATTAAAAATGTTATAGCAATACTTCTTTTTTCCCGTATCGACACGGCAGACTGGAACAACACGAGCCCCATTCCCATTCGTCACAACGCGAGTTGCTCACAACTCGTCGCATATCTCCTCATTTCATGAGCAGCAAAATAAACGAAATTGAACACAAAATAGTACGTTACAATTTGTTTTATTTATTTATTCGAACGATTTTCGGTTCAAAATTCCATATTTTGTGCATCTCGGCATTGTTGCGCTCAGTTTGGGATTTTTTTTCTCATTGAGGTCCGAATCACATTAAGTTTGAGGAAATATCACTAATAGTAGCACTACGTACGTTGGACACAACACCAATCACAACGAGAGATTGAATTAGTGATCGAATGGAAGCGGCAGAAAAAGAACAAATGCTAAGTGTACATTGGTTGAAACAAAGATGATGATGATGGTTCAGCGAGTGTTTGTGAGACCGAGAGAGAGAGAGAAATAATTGTTCACAATCCTGGTCATCTGATCTTGTGTGTGTCCACGCGGTCCACGCCAAACAGATACAGTCAAACATGCCAGTTATACATCGTGTGATTTGTGTGAACTAAAGAGGAACTGCATCGTACTTTGTCAGTCCCACCACATCAAACACACCGAAATTAGGTGAGGGTTTCGTGGTGGAGTGTGTGTGTGTGGGGCAGGGGGGTGGGGGCAGGGCCGACANCACACACCACTTCAGGAGTGTAACGTTTGAAGTCGAAATGCATTTGCCATTTTTCTTTTCTATCATAATGTGAACGATTTTGGTCCGTCGATCAACAGGGACAGTCTTCAGTGTTGTTATTGTTGCTGTTGTTGTTATAGGTGTTTTTCAGTTGGCAATGAACACTGTGTACAACAAACTGCAGCGAAATGGTCTAATTTGATTTGATTTAATCGGAAGATGAGAACAGCAGAACAAAATAAAAGGCAAACAGAACACATTATCGCATACATACAAACAAAAGTCAGTCGCGTTTGAAGAAACTTAGGATATTGCTCAGGATTTGTTGATGCGGCTCAAAATCTAGGGTACGAGTTACCGATGAACGAAAAAATAGTGAACTGTGTACTCGGTGTGAGGTTAGCGTATTATTTTGTTCTGCTGTTCTCATCTTCCGATTAAATCAAATCAAATT